>JBBPQP010000159.1:0-43123 GCA_038092555.1 Boletus subgraveolens | reverse complement strand
ACGAGAATCGCGACTGGATCGTATGATAGGACTGTCAGCAACTGCTTGACCCCTTCAAACGCGACAAGATCGTTGTCGCGGTCAAATTCTCACCCGACGGACGCCTCATCGCCACTGTCACGTGGGACCACAAGTCTGTTCGAATCTACGACAGTCAAGACGGCCGCCTCCTCGTCGACGTCCCACTCCAAGTAAGCTCATTTCTCAACCAATCCCTTGCTTGGACCAGCGATGGCAAGCAACTCTTTACATTATCTCGCGATGGAAACATCCACTGTCTCGACGTGTCCACTGGGGTGACGCGCTCTCAATGGCAAATTCACAGCAACGATGAACCCAGGTGCATCGCCCTCGCAAGCAACGGCATATTCATCGCTTCCTCCGCAAACTCATTGGTCTCGTTCTGGGACACTACGACCCACAAGCAAATCGGGTCTGTCATCCAGCATCCAGCTCACGTCAACTCAATGGCTATCTCAGCAAACTACAACTTTGCGATGGCTGGAGACAAGACAATCACCCTTCGCAGTCTCCGTGACATGCTTCCCTCACCATACTCTGATCATGTAAGTGCACTTCCATCTCGCTGCGTGAGTCCCCGCATTGTTGACTGCTGTAGGTTTTCGCAGTTCGGCAAATCGGACGCGTGAGGGTGGAAGGGCCGATCTCGAAGAAGAGACAATCAAGTCCCCTCGTGCACGGGAGGAGAACTCGAGTGCGTCTATCGCCACCCTGGGGCGTGCTTCATTGACTTCCGTGTCTATTAGACAGTAGAATAGCGCGTCTCGAGGAAACCATCCGGCAGCTCCGTAACCAGCTCTCCGACTCCCCGCATACAGTCAATAACACCATCGAGACCCTTCGTGAGTGCACCCATCGCCACCCTGACGCGCCGTTCATTCACACCCCCGTCCATCAGGCAGCAAAAATACCCATCTCGAACACCAACTCCACACCCTGCATGCCGATTCTCAACACAGAGTGGATAGCCTCGTCCAGATCCTGCATGTGCACGAGCAATATCCGGATCCTGTTACTCGAGGTAAGCATTTTGTGACTCACACGAAAACATCGCCTGAGGATCCTACCTCTTCCTGGATTAGATAATGTACGGCAGAAACTTTGTCTTGCGACAGCACACTTCACTACGAAACAAGAGGTTATAGCTTACTTGCTCTCCGACATGTTTGACGTCTCCATCCCAGCCACGTACGGCGAGGGCCAGAAACACGCTCTGGGTCACCTGTTACAAGAGGTCCTAACTCGGTCAGGCGATGTCAGCATCCTAGCCTGGACAGGGAAGGCATCAGACTATAACAGCTGTCTTCCTGCGGAGATTGGTGTATATCGCGAGCCAGCATCACCTTATATCCCGTTGCCGATTGAAGATGACGAGATGGACGGTTTGGTCGCGGAACTACGGATGTCGTCATATCTCGACTCGGCTTTAATGCTATACGACCGAGTCATCCTTCTCCCGTCGCCGCGTCTTGTCGGCCGCCAGTTGAGCTTATCTTGCATCGTTTTTCCGTTGAGAGGCTTGTTGGTCTCGAGCGGTGATTCTCAGCATTCTTATCGTGGAATAACATCCGGACTCGGGAACGTTGAGATCAAGACGACAGAGGACCTATCGAGCCTTAGGAATCTGGTGCTCGTGCATCCATGGCTCCAGTGCCTTCTTGATCCCGTCCTTCCTCCCGAGGATGTGATTGTGTATGATGACGCCGAACCACTTACTCCACTCGATGAGAATGGCAGGCACGGTGATTTCGATGTGCACTCTTCCTTCTCATCACACACTGTATCCCCTGGATACGACAAGCTTCCCAGAGCGCTACGGCTTTTCGCGCGGCTCAGACAGCCTTTCGGTGCATTATTGCTCGCCCCCCTATTCCACAACGAATACAAACGTGTCGCATCTGACCATCCTATCGTCGTGCAGGTACTTGAGAACGTTCCTCCGCGCTACCTCGCGCAGAAGATACGGACACTAGATGTCTTGTAGCTGCCGTGCTGTCTTGGGAGATCCGTCTGTCCATCCAATCACCCTATCGTCGCGCAGATACTTGAGAACGTCCCACCACCTTATCTTGCGCAGAAGATACGGACGCTAGACATCTTGTAGTTGCCGTGCTGTCTTGGGGGATTCGTCTGTCTATTTCCGGATTTCTTACTGTTGCTATCTCGAACTTGACCATTACCACATGTTCTCGCATTTTGCATCGCTTTCTGCAAGCTATGTCAGCCTGTTTCAAGTAGTACCCCATGTATCATGGTAGTGTTTGTTGTAACTGTATATACGAATGAGCCTGAAGTCAGTCTCCCGGAAACCTGCAAAACAGTCCCCATGGATAACTCCAAACAAACGAGCCCAGATCTTGGCTGACTCACAAAGGTACCGTCCCATCTTGAAGATAACAAGTTATACAGACCACGTACAGTGACGTATGATACATAACTAGCGTTACAACCTCACCCGCTACGTGCATAGAAAAAAGTAGCACCGACATCTCAGAACATATCCCCAATCGCACACGTACCTGTCAAACCCAACACCCTCCTCGCCAACATCACCGCGTCCTTGTCATCCTCCGAGTTGATCCGGTGTCTCCCAGTCCCCACGCCCACGCCCGCACACACGCCCATGCCGACACTCCCCCTGCCTATTCCACCAATACTTCCCGACCCCCCTGGACTCACGGGTACGCTCACCCCAGCGGGCCCAGCCCCACCCGTACCCGTCCAGTTACACAAATGCCTCAACGTCGACACGAACCCCGCATTGATAAACTCTTGTCGTCCTCTCGGATTACTCGTCAGTAGATTGAGCACACACGACACGAGCGGTGATCGGACACCCGCCGTGCACGCGTGTACGAGGTCGAGAACGGGCGGGTGGGTAAAGATGAGGTCTTGCTGTGCTCGTGTGCCGTTGGAGAGGGTTTCCGACAAGGTAGGCGGTCCGAAAAGTGGGCATGCAGATATGTGAGGAGCGTGTGGGTGTTTGGGATAGACGTACCTCGTGCGCGACGAGTTTGCTGGGAGAGTCGAGGCCTGTGGAGATACAGCTCGCGACGAGGTCCTCCCCCATCAAGTTAAACATGAAGGTGGTCCCTTGTACGTCCTCGGCGAGGTTCCGAAGGATGCAAAACGCCTGTTCTTGGATCTGAGAATCGACATCGTTTACGAGTCTGGTTTAGGGGTAGGCTCAAGTGGTGGTATGTCAGAAAGATAATTTTCAGCGAGGTGTGTCCATCCGAGGTGCGTCATGACTTGCCATCCCCTTTGTAGCAAGGCTCCTCTTGCATAACAAGTTCTTCAGCGCCCATAGGATGCTCACCCGAATCCCTTGATCGTCGGTTCTAGAAAGCTGCATCAACCGCGGAAGTAAACTGTCCGCGAGCTTGGCCTTGTCGACCCTTCTCCTAAGTAGACTCCCACGATTTCACAACACGCTAGTGATACTTACTGGTCCCAGGGGTGAAAAATCGTTTGCGAGATTGCACACGACGGCTAACGCGGCAGACGTAGTAACTCATAGGTCCTCGTCTTCCTTTTTGAATACCTGGTACAACGCCAGTCCGGTTCCGCTGTCAGGATAATCGCGGCGTCACTGCTGAGTGCTCGGATGCATTGACAAGCCGTTACATGCACCCCTACACTTTTATGTGCAAGACATGCTCGGACAAGAGGTATCAATCGGATGTTGTCAGCGAGATCCCGTTTGGTGACCTTGTCAAAGAGTGCAATTGACGCAATCGACCTTGTCGCTCGCGGATGAGGCTAACAAACTCAATACAGGTCCGATGCAGACTGTGCGGGTGCGAGAGAGCTATATTCTATCGTACAAGGTCGCCAATCTTCTGAAGTACTACACGCTCACTATGCAGTGAATGATCGGGATCAGTCTTTACTTTCCCAGACGCTCCACCGGGAGTAAGCATTTCTCTATCACTTGAAGAGTCGATCACAATCCATGTCCATCCTCTAGGATAACAGGAGTCGGTTACAAGGTCTTCTTCGACTCGATAGAGGTTCAAGGATCGTCAACTCATGGCAGAACACTCGACCGACTCCGAATCCAGAGTACGGTCGGAAGCCGTCATGCGGATCTGTCTGTATGCACAGCTTCATACCAGCTTGTCTCGTACCGACACTGAGTCCTAGTGGGTGAGGTTGCTAGTGGATGTGCTTCAGTCAAGCACCAACAGAAAACATCGTCAATTCAATGTATATTTGTCGATTAGGGTACTCTGGTGACGACAACTTCCCCACCGCGACCTGAACAGAACACAAGTACAAGAAGTAATATCCCTCATTCCAGAGGTGTCTATGAGGTTCTTAGTGATCAGCTACGTCGAGAAATGCCGATGAGACCTGACTTTTCCGTCCCTGACACTCGAAAATCATCGGAGCGACGATAGGTGATGCAGATCGGCCGGCTCACCTGGGCAAGGTAGGCAGATCATTGTCATCCAACCAGAGGCGATCAAGATCGGATCAATTACACCGTTTGCACAAATAATGACAGTCACGTCAAATTTTGCAAAGGGCTGTAACAGGACTTCGTGCGACCGAGTTCGCGCTTAGAATTTCGACATCACTGGGCAAACCTGCGCAAAGTGTCAACGAAATCAAGATAAGCTGATCCCGCACACGTCCTTGAATTCCGGGGAACGCCATCCGTGCGCGTGTTGGTCGTCCAGGTAGTCGGTATCATTCCAGAGTCTCGACTTTGGGCTTCTGAGCGACTATTGAATCAATGCATCTCATAAGCCTGGATTCAGCATGCAACAACGGTGATGCCTGGAGGCTAAGGCAACACCGGGGTAAGTATGTGTGGCAGGGTATGGGATGCCGCAGTGTTTTGACATGCCAAACTTCGCGCGGATGCAAGTTCTGCTAGTACTTTGTAATCTGAATCAAATCCTTTTCGATTCATATATAGACTCACAGGACCAATATATACTCGCACCTCAAGAAGACTGGAGTGTCTGCAACGAACCCCCATAAAAAAAACCATAATCCAAAAAGCGCAACAGTTCAAAACCTTGAAAATCATCGAGGCAAAGGGCAAAGAGAGAAATGTCGATCGGATTATATAAATGATTGCGGAAAGAAAAAGCGGGTAAGTCAAGGTTGTAAATGTATCAACGAGATGAGGCTCGTTAGCCAGTGGGGTAAAAGCACATCCATCGTGTGAATGTGATCTTTCACAGGGTAAGGAAGCTACCGCTATTGCAGTGATAGTGAAAGAGAGCAAGGTGATAGTCATGGTGGCAGTAGACGGGGTGGTCGGACAACGGGAAGACAGCTCGCAGAGATAGGAAGAGAAGGGTTCAACAAGAATGCAACAGAGCAAACCAGTCTGACGTCGCAGTGGAACACGGCAGAAACTAGCATGCACACGTGCAAAGCATTTGACTGCGAAGGAGAGGTTCAAAGATAATACAGCAATAAGTAGCTCAGGGGAAACAGTATAGTGCTCGAAATACATAGTGTCACCGCCGATCAGAAAAACATACGCATATAAGTCGCAGCATGGACAGGAGTACTGTGAATTTACATCCCCGACGAAATTACAGTAAACCCCACCCAATTTGGCATGCAGTGTACTTTATCTCTAACAAATATTGTGAGCGCTCGGTACATCGAATCACTTTCAGCTGGACATCCCGGTGGTCCACAAACCGTTGGGAGAATATGCCAATATATTCGGGTCAAGAATCAAGATCATACCTGTCCCGGGAAATTAATTGTCTGGCCTATTCACTTCGTACGTGAAATTCTAGTCCCTCCTTTTCCTTTCCCAAAACGTGCATTAGCAGCCTCCAATGGTCGACATCGTCTATCTTCAGCTAAATTACCCCATAATATCCCATTTCCTCCAAGAGCGTGAAAGCTGATGCTTCAGCTCCTCTGTACGCTTTGACGAGGGCAAGTTGTAGGCGCATCTCGATTTTGATAAGTAGTGTGTTCCACTTTTTTTTTTCGCTGGTTCGAACCCGTCAACCTCCTTGTTGAGCTGCGGGCTGCGTTGCTTGAACCAGTGTATGCCTTGCATCGCATATCCCTGGTTTGTCAACCACTGTGTTCCACTTCGCCCCTCTTGGCTCACACACATCAACACATCCCACAGGACCTCGGCGGCCCATCTCTTTCACCTCTGCATTCCATCATCGACCACGCCCAATTATTGTGTGAAATCATGCAGGTCTGTGACTCTTCCCTTCTCAGCGAGGGTTCCTCTGATCCCTCTGAGGCAAGCACAAGATTCCGACGTATCCTGGATGTCATGGTCGATTCCGCTGTCACTATGTGTGCTGCCATTGCCGAGGAAAAGGCGAGGTCGCATCCGAGATGGGACCGTGCGATATTTGTATTGAATTGTCTGGGGTAAGAATGTGCCAGAGCCATTTTCGTTCACGGAGGTCAAGCAAAAAGAGGTGAGGGACAATATTGAGAGGGTGCGATTGCTTGAAGACGAACATCTAGGTTTTTCCTACTCTCTCTCTCTCTTCATTCGTACATGTGAGGACTGATACCGTCGGAAAACACAGTATGAAAACATCCTCAAGGATGCCGCTCTCAGCGACGCAATACGTACTTTGGAGACGGAAGATCCTGCGGTAAGTTCCCCCTCGTCATGTCTGCCACACTCGGCGCGATGAGCTTTTGTTCCCGCTCACGAATCCTTTTTTTTCCAAACTGCGACGTGCAGAAATACACTAGATACCACTCTCTCGTCTTCCTGCGACCAAACCAGAAGCGCTCTCCAAAGCCCTCGGGAAACACACTCTTTGACTATCCACTCCCGACGTGATCTCATCCCCATGTCTATTTCCGCTCTCGTCATCGTTCCTTGCTGGACAAGTGCATCGTGGTACACTGAGGCGACTCGCCCAGGCGTATAAGAGGTACAGGCAGAGAGTGCACGAGGCAAGTACGTTGCGGGGAGTGTGGTTCTGGGAAGGGAGCCGCCGTTTGGACAGGCGGAGTTGTTGGGGCGGATATTTGGGCTCGAGGAGGACGAGTCTTGAAGGGTGAAGCATTCAGACTGTTGGGTAACTCATTTAGTCGCTGCTTCCCATTTCCAACGTGAACAACTTGGACCGTGATTTCCTCCATCAACACCTCTCATGTCACTACGACAATGATGACGAGATTTTGGTGGAGTAAGAACAAGCGCCGAGAGATGGTTATAAGTGTGTGAACTGATTTATATTGATAAGGAGGCACGTGTATGCCAGGCGACATTGGCGTACATGAATGGACGACCGCACATCCTTCTTTCCAACACTCTGACACCTGACCTAGTATGTCTTCGAGCAGAAGGGGGTGGTCAAAGAATGGTGAGTATCTGGGTGAGACGTTTGAGAGTGCGATACTAACGGGAACCCCAAGAGTCGAGTGAAAACAGTTCCTCCTCCAACACCGTTCACCAACAGCAAGTAAATCCGATTAAAATCAATGGTCGAGGCGACATAGTCTCAGTCACCTTCCTCGTTGATGGGAAACACATCGTGGGCGGTGGTTGGGAAAAAAAGCTCCGACGTTGGCGAGTGGAAGACGGCAGTGAGGTGGGGACACCCATGGATGCGGGGAGTACTGTTTACAACATTGCAGTGTCACGAGATGGAAAGTGGATCGTGGGTGGGACGGGAAGTGGCGAGGTGATGGTGTGGAATGCGGAGAACCACGAGAAAGTGACCACGTTCAAAGGACATGACGGTGCGGTGTGGGCGGTGGATGTCTCACCGGATGGGACGAGAATCGCGACCGGATCGAATGACAGGACTGTCTGCGTCTGGTCGCTCTCGACTGGTCAGCGACTGCTTGGTCCCTTCAAACACAGCTGGATCGTTGGCGCGGTCAAATTCTCACCCGACGGACGCTTCATCGCCATTGCCATGCGGGACTGCGACTCTATTCGGATGTACGACAGTCAAGACGGCCGCCTCGTCGTCATCGTCCCACTCCTAGTAAGCCCATTTCTCAACCAATCCCTTGCTTGGACCAGCGATAGCAAGCAACTCTTTGTATTATCTCGCGACGGAACCGTCAGCTGTCTCCACGTGTCCACAGGGACGACGCTCTCTGAATGGCAAATTCACAGGAACAATGAACCCAGGTGCATCGCCCTCGCAAGCAATCGCACATTCATCGCAGCTTCTGCATACTCATCGGTCTCGTTCTGGGACACTATGACCCACAAGCAAATCGGGTCTGTCATCCAGCATACAGCTCGCGTCAACTCAATGGCTATCTCAGCAAACTACGACCTTGTCATTGGTGGGGGCACGACAATCACCCTTCGCAGTCTCGGCGACATCCTTCCCTCATCATACTCTGATCATGTAAGTGCACTTCCATCTCGCTGCATGAGTCCCCGCATTGTTGACTGCTGCAGATTTTCACAGTTCGGCAAATCGAACGCATGAGGGCGGAAAGGACCGATCTCGAAGAGACCATCAAGTCCCTTCGTGCACGGGAGGAGAATTCGAGTGCGTCTATCGCCACCCTGGGGCGTGCTTCATTAACTCCCGTGTCTATTAGACAGTAAAATAGCGTGTCTCGAGGAAACCATCCGGCAGCTCCGTGACCAGCTCTCCGACTGCCAGCATACAGCCAATAACACCATCGAGGCCCTTCGTGAGTGCACCCATTGCCATCCTGACGCGCCCTTCATTCACACCCCCGTCCATCAGACAGCAAAAATACCCATCTTGAACAGCAACTTCACACCCTGCATGCCGATTCCCAACACAGAGTAGATAGCCTCGTCCAGATCCTGCATGTGCACGAGCAATCTCCGGATCCTGTTACTCGAGGTAAGCATTTTGTGACTCGCACGAAAACATCGTCTGAGGATCCTACCTCTTCCTGGATCAGATAATGTACGGCAGAAACTTTGTCTTGCTGCAGCACACTTCACTACGACACAAGAGGTTATAGCCTACTTGTTCTCCGATATATTTGACGTCTCTATCCCAGCCACGTATGGCGAGGGCCAGAAACACGCTCTGGGTCACCTGTTACAAGAGGTGCTGACTCGGTCAGGTGATGTCACCATCCTAGCCTGGACAGGGAAGCCATCAGACTATAACAGCTGTCTTCCTGCGGAGATTGGTGTATATTGCGAGCCAGCATCACCTTATGTCCCGTCGCCGATTGAAGATGACGAGATGGACGGTTTGGTCGCGGGACTACGGATGTCCTCATATCTCGACTCGGCTTTAATGCTATACGACCGAGTCGTCCTTCTCCCATCGCCGCGTCTTTTCAGCCGCCGGTTGAGCTTAACTTGTATTGTGTTTCCGTTGAGAGGCCTGTTGGTCTCGAGCGGTGATTCTCAGCATTCTTATCGTGGAATAACATCCGGACTCGGGAACGTTGAGATCAAGACGACAGAGGACCTATCGAGCGTTAGGAATCTGGTGCTCGTGCATCCATGGCTCCAGTGCCTTCTCGATCCTGTCCTTCCTTCCGAGGATGTGATTGTGGATGATGACGCCGAACCACTCACCCCACTCGATGAGGATGGCAAGCACGGCGATTTCGATGTGCACTCTTCCTTCTCATCACACGCTACATCCCCCGGATACGACAAGCTTCCCAGAGCGTTACGGCTTTTCGCGCGTCTGAGACAGCCTTTCGGTGCATTATTGCTCGCTCCTCTATTCCACAACGAATACAAACGTGTCGCATCCGACCATCCTATCGTCGTGCAGATACTTGAGAACGTTCCCCCGCGCTACCTCGCGCAGAAGATACGGACACTAGATGTCTTGTAGCTGCCATGCAGTCTTGGGAGATTTGTCTGTCCATCCAATCACCCTATCGTAGTGGAGATGCTTGAAAACATTCCACCACGTAATCTTGCGCAGAATATACGGACGCTAGACATCTTGTAGTTGCCGTGCTGTCTTGGGGGATTCGTCTGTCTCTGTTTCCGGATTTCTTACTATTGTTGTCTCGGCCTTGACCATCACCACATGTTCTCGCATTTTGCATCGCTTTCTGCAAGGTATATCAGCCTGTTTCGAGTAGTACCTCGTGTATCATGGTAGTGTTTGTTGTAACTCTTTAGTCTCTGGCAGCCTCATCTCCCGGAAACCTGCAAAACAGTCCCCATGGATAACTCCGGATCCCAACAAACGAGCCCAGATCTTGGCTCACTCACAAAAGTGCCATCCCATCTTGAAGATACTTATACAGACCACGTACAGCGAAAATACATAACTAGCGCTACAACCTCACCCGCTATATGCATGCGAAAAAGTAGCGCCGATGACTCAGAGCATATCCCCAATCGCACACATATCTGTCAAACCCAACACCCTCCTCACCAACATCGCCGCGTCCTTGTCATCCCCCGAGTTAATCTGGTACCTCCCAGTCCCCACGCCCACGCGCCTATGCCGACACTCCCCCTGCCTATTCCACCAACACTTCCCGACCCCCCTGGACTCACGAGTACGCTCACGCCAGCCCCACCCGTACCCGCCCAGTCACACAAATGCCACAACGTCGACACGAACGCCGCATCGATAAACTCTTGTCGTCGTCTCGGATTACTCGTCAGTAGATTGAGCACACACGATATGGGCGGTGATCGGACACCCGCCGTGCACGCGTGTACGAGGTCGAGAATGGGCGGGTGGGTAAAGATGAGGCCTTGCTGTGCTTCGCGTGCCGTTGGAGAGGTTTCCGACAAGGTAGGCGGTCTGAAAAGTGGGCATGCAGATATGTGAGGAGCGTTACATCGTTTACGAGTCTGGTTTAGGAATAGGTTCAAGCGGTGGCATGTCAGAAAGATAATATTCCGCGAGGTGTGTCCATCCGAGGTACGTCATGACTCGCCATTCCCTTGGTGGCAAGGCTGCTCTTGCATGACAAGTTCTTCAGCGCCCATAGAACGCTCACCCGAATCCCTTGATCGTTGGTTCTCGAAAGCTGCATCAACCGCGGAAGTAGACTGTCCGCGAGCCTGGCCTTGTCGACCCTTCTTCTAAGTAGACTCCCATGATTTCACAACACGCTACTTACTGCCATGGTCTCAAGGGTGAAAAATCGTTTGCGAGATTGCACACGGCGACTAACGCGGCAGACGTGACTCATAGGTCCTCGTCTTCCTGTTTGAACACCTGGTACAACGCCAGTCTGGTTCCGCTGTCGGTGAGGTTCGTTCGGATAATCGCGGCGTCACGGCTGAGTGCTCGGATGCATTGACAAGCCGCTACATACACCCCTACACTTTTATGTGCAAGACATGCTCGGACAAGAGGTATCAACCGGAGGTTGTCAGCGGGATCCCGTTTGATGACCTTGTCGCTCGCGAGTGAGGCTAACAAACCCAATACAGGTCCGATGCAGACTGTGCGGGTGCGAGAGAGCTGTATTCTATCGTACAAAGTCTCCAATCTTCTGCAGTACTACATGCTCACTATGCAACGAATGATCGGGGATCAGTCTTTACTAATTTCCCAGACGCTTCAGGAGTAAGCATTAGCATTTCTCCATCACCTGAAGAGTCGATCACAATTCATGACCATCCTCTAGGATAACAGGAGTTGGTTACAAGGTCTTCTTCGACTCGATAAAGGCTCAAGGAGTGCCAACTCATGGCAGAACACTCGACCGACTCCGAATCTAGAATACGGTCGGAAGCCATCATGCGCACCTGTCCGTGTGCGTAGCTTCATACCAGCTTGTCTCGTACTCACACTGAGTCCTAGTGGGTGAGGTTTGCTCGCGGACGTGCGCTCTGTCAACTTCACCAACAGAAATCTTCATCGATTCAATGTGTATTGGTCGATTAGGGTACTCTGGTGACGACAACAAGATCCCCCACCACCGGAAAGGGCACAAGTATAGAAAGTAATGTTACCATTCCGGAGGTGCCAATGAGGTTCTTAATGCCCAGCTACATCCCGATGAGATCTGACTTTTCCGTCCCCTACATTCAAAACCCATCGGAGTGACGATAGGTGATGCAGATCGACCAGCTGACCTGGGCAAGGTAGGCAGATCGTTGTCATCACAACCAGAGGCGACCCTTGAAGATCGGATCAATAATGGCAGTCGCGTCAATTTTTTTGCAAAGGGCTGTAATAGGACTCCGTGGGCCGAGTCCGCGCTCGGAATTTCGACATCACTCGGCAAACCTGCGCAAAGTGTTAACGAAGTCAAGATAAGTTGATTTCGTACACGTCCTTGAACTTTGGGGGATGTCATCCGTGCGCACGTCGCTCATCCAGGTAGTCGGTATCGTTTCAGAGTTTCAACTTCGGGCTTCTTGTCGACTATTGGATTATTGCGTCTCATAACCCCGGATTCAGCTCTCAGCATTCAGCAATAATAGTGAGGCCTGGAGGCTTGAGCGACACTGGGGTAGTATGGAATACCGCAGTGTTTTGACATGCCAAACATCTGCACAAATTCTGCTACTGTGTAATCTGAACCAAATCCTTTTGGACTCATATATAGGCTCATATGTAGGACCAACACATACTCGCACCTCAGGAAAACTGGAGTGTCTACAACCAACCCCCATAAAAAACCATAATCCAAAAAGCGCAACAGTTCAAAACCTTGAAAATCAAGGCAAAGGGCAGAGAGAGAGGAATGTCGATCGGATTATATAAATGATTGCGGAAAGAAAAAGCGGGTAAGTCAAGGCTGTAAAGGTATCAACGAGATGAGGCTCGTTAACCGGTGGGGTAAAAGCACATCCATTGTGTGAATGTGATCTTTCACGGGGTAAGGGGACCACCGCTATTGCAGTGATAGTGAAAGAGAGCAAGGTGATGGTCGTGGTGGCAGTAGATGGGGTAGTCGGACAACGGGAAGACAGCTCGCAGAGATAGGAAGAGAAGGGTTCAACAAGAATGCGACAGAGCAGACCAGTCTGACGTCGCAGTGGAACAACGGCAAAAACTAGCATGCACACGTGCAAAGCATTTGGCTACGAACGAGAGGTTCAAAGATAATACAGCAATAAGTAGCTCGGGAGAAACTGTACAGTGCTCGAAATAGTGTCACCGCATCAGCAAAACATACACATATAAGTCGCGGCGTAGGGAGTGCTTAGATTCCACCATAGGCGTCGCCCTCATCATAGACGGTGGCCGGTCGCTGATGAGCCTGAGTAGTGTTCCCTTGTGTTTGTGGTGCAGAGGTTGTGGAAACCGGGCCAGGCGCAGCCACATCGGATGGGTGGTGGGAAGAAGTGACACCTGGCACTGGAGCCGCCTCAACGGGGTCATCAAATGGACTCGGTAAAGGACCTTCTGGTAAATCAGATGATTCAGGAGGAACCTGTCTGTTGGGATCGGTAGTGCCCAGTTGACGTGAAATGTCAGCATATTGCGCGGCTTGGTACGGGGAGACACTAGAACGGTTGAGATTGACATAGTGAGCGTTCGGGTCAAACGAGCCAGGAGGTGGGGTGGGAGGGACGTATCCAACGGCAGAGCTTGGCTGGCGTGTGAGATATGCCGCGTTTGAGGGCTGTCTAGTTAGTGGTTGCTGAGTGTCGTAACCAGCGTATCCCATGTTAGAAGGTTGCCTAGAAATTTGCTGTTGAGAGTCGTTATAACCAGCGTAACCCATCGATGGTGCACTATAAGCCTGTGGGGGAGGAGAACCGGCGGACTGAATCATCTCAGAAGGACCATAGGGAGGCTGTTGACCGTATCCGCCGTAACTGCCGTAGAAATTCTGACCACCAAATCCAGCCTGTGTGGCAAGGGCAGGAGATGCATTGTGGTGCTCGATCATGGTTGGTGGGCGAGGGTTGCGGGACCGTGGGGCGTCAACGGGGTCATCAACCAGAATAGCAGACTGACGCCTGAAGGCCTGGGCGTCAAAGTCATCAATATCATGGCTTCGCTGACGGCGCTGATAAATATTGCCAGTAAGAAGAGGGACACTTGACGTGAAGAATATGTAATACGCACCATGCACCACCTGAGGAGAAAGCCGAGGACAGCAATACCAGCAAGGGTGCCGGCAATACCACCTATGACCGCACCTGTGTTTGTTCCACTAGAAGAGCCAGCAGATGAGGTAGTAGAGGGGGACAAGCTGGACGTAGGAGTGAACAAGGTACCGGTGGTGACTCGGGTCACGACAGAAGCTGCATTGGTGGTATGTGTCGACTAGATAAAGTTATACATCACATATTAAAGAGGGCGGGAAACAAAATAGCTCACGCCTAGCGTCAACGGAGTCGAAACAGCGGAAGCGGTTGTAGGAGTGAGGGAGGACGATTTCGAGGTTAAAGATTGCGAAGCCGAGGCGGAGACGGAAGAGGCGGAAGCGGCAGAGGAAGCGGCAGAAGCGGAGGGAGTGGCTGGAGTGGACAATGGTGAAGCAGCGGGGGAAGACGAAGTTGTGGGGGTATCAGCCGCTGTTGTGACAGGCGTCACGGGTGTGGGCAGGGTGGGGGCCTCGGTAGTTTTTGCTATAAAAAAGCGCGGTGAGAGATAGATAGCTCGGGTTGGTGTGAGGAGACTCACCAGCAGACGAGGTGGAAGGAGGTACCGGGGTTGTGTCGACCTGGACGATACTCGACTGCTTTGAGCTGTCGCGGGCAGCAAGGCCGCCATGGTGAGAACGCTTGTACAGAAAGTTGCGACGAGCAAACATTTTTGTTATGTTTTTCAAGATTTATTTAAGGACGATATGTTCGTAAGGAGTGAAAAAGAAAAAGAATGGATGGTCCTCTGGGACGGATGAGGAGGAGGACTGGAGAACGGTCCGTCGCAATGGTGGTAAGGTCGACGTAGCTACGGTCGGGGAAAAACAATGAAAGCTGGCACAACACCGCTGACTAAGCCATCTCATCACCGGATTAAATCTTCCGAAATCCGACGTCACGGTTGTACTGCCTTGCGAGAGAATTTGACAAGTTGGAAAGGAAAAAGACACACAAGCCATCAGCAGCTGATCATTATTATTGACTACTCGCCAGCCATGGCGATGCGCACTTCTCCACGCGTATGTTGAGCGGAAATAGACAGGAACCAAGTGAGCTTTTCATTCATTTTAGCCTTCCTTGGCAATGAGGTGCTTCGTGGTGCGTCTCTTGCAACCTTTCAACTCCAACTATGCCAGACTCTCTCTCTCGGATATCTCTTGCCCTTGTTCTACTCCTTCCAGTCTTGGCGCAACAAAATGTTCTCCTATCGAGTACAGATCCAAATATCATATATAATCCTCCGTTGTGCACCCCTTCATCCATCATAGCAGGCTGCACAAGTCCATGGTAAGTCTTACTCGTTTTTTTCTTGTCGAGTCACCAACTCCTAGCCCTTAGGCAAGTATCTAACGACACCATAACCGGAACTACCGTGGTCTATACCGATGGGCCTATACCACAAGCAGGCAACGTTATACCACAAATGTTCCTTACTTTCAGTGGTAATTTGTCCACTCGAGTGTTCACTCAAACTCTGACATTTGTATTCAGCTTCTACCCTATATCTTCGCACCACTTCCTCATCGAACGCAACTGTCAATTTTACTTTGACTGCAGAGCCTACCGATGTCTCAATAACTACGGAGGTTAACACTTCGATCAGTCTCATTGTCGCCGTGAATATCCCGCCAACACAAACGACTACTTTGGGCGTCACCTTTCTACAAGGAGACCAGCCCACCCGATTTGACGTCGAATCGATCACACTCGCCGTTGCAAATGCTAGGTATGAATCCCATTGACTTGCCGTCCATCCAAATAACTCGGGAATCGATTGCAATCCTTCAGTGCAACATCTTCGTTTTTGCCCTCGGCATCGTTGCCTGTCTCTAGCTCTCCGCCGATTGTCGCCCTGCTTCCCACCGTCTCACCGACCCCCAACTCGGGTGTAAACAACGACAAAGGGACAGTCATTGGCATAGTATTAGGCATAGTATTGGGCCTACTCCACCTGTGATTGCATTGCTACGTGGTTGCACTACCTGTCATTCACCGTTACGGCAACTAGTTACCAGACTACGACCCTGCGTTCGAGTTCGAGGGTGGCACGGGACAGTCGTTGAGTTGGTATCGTGAGGATACTACTGTATCAAACAGTTTGCACGCCAAGGCCTTGCAGAAAGTGGATGAGCACAAGTTACGTTTGTACATAGGATGAATATCGATTGAATGCCTGTCACGAAGCCAAAGCGACATAAACATACCAGACCGTCGGAGGCGATCTGTCTGAGCGCGGTACGAAGTGCTGCGACGACCATCACTACACATCAATAACATTTGTGGCAAGACTCTGACTTAACATGGACCCAGATCCACCTCTCGTCGTCGATAATGGAACAGGTGTAAGTACCCATTTCCTCCTAGACACCAATCAACTCTCACTGACACGATCTCTCCCGCAGTTTGTCAAGGTTGGCTATGCAGGATCCAACTTTCCAGAACATGGTGCGCCGTCCCGGTGGTCCACGATGTGGGATACGACCCTGATCAAACAAAAACCATAGTCTTTCCCTCCATCGTCGGCCGTCCGATCTTGCGTGCTGAAGAGCGCGTCGGCTCTGCAGCGATCAAGGACATCATGGTCGGCGACGAAGCCGCAGAGAACCGTAACTACCTACAAGTAACCCAACCGATGGAACACGGTATCGTTCGGAACTGGGAAGACATGAAACATCTCTGGGATTACACCTTTGACGAGAAACTCAAAGTCGACCCGCGCGGGCGAAAAGTGTTGCTCACTGAACCGCCGATGAACCCAAAGGCCAACAGGCAGCGGATGGTGCAAGTCATGTTCGAAGAGTATGGGTTCCAAGGCGTATATGTAGCTATTCAGGCCGTGTTGACCCTCTATGCGCAAGGTGGGTGCTTTAGTGAGGCGTGATCGTGCATTAGGGTTAGGATGGATGCATTTTCGGGCAGGTCTGACGACAGGCGTCGTCGTCGATTCGGGGGATGGTGTCACACACATCATACCTGTATACTCGGGTTACTCCATCCCACATCTCACTCGCCGCCTGGATATCGCTGGCCGAGACGTGACGCGGTACTTGATCAAACTCCTGCTCATGCGCGGGTACGCTTTCAATCGTACCGCTGATTTCGAAACTGTGCGAGAGATCAAGGAAAAACTATGTTACGTCAGGTAAGCGACAACATTTATCAACACCCTGTTGCTCGGAGATATACTCCATGTTAGCTACGACCTCGACCTCGATCAAAAGCTAGCAGAAGAAACCACGGTCCTTGTCGAGAGTTATACGGTGCGGGATTGCCCATCATCGGGTCTTGTGACGCTGCTCATCTATATATCAGCTTCCTGATGGGCGGATGATCAAAGTGGGCTCAGAGCGGTTTGAAGCTCCAGAGTGCATGTTCCAACCACACCTGGTCGACGTGGACCAGCCAGGTGTAGCGGGTTCGTCCCACTTTCCATCCTCCAGCCTCCGATTTGCCTTTTCTTCGTGGCGCACTGATACGCTGGACCTATAGAGATGCTCTTCCAAACAATCCAGGCCGCGGCTGTAGATATCCGCACAGAACTTTACAAACATATCGTCCTTTCTGGCGGGTCTAGCATGTACCCCGGACTTCCAAGCCGCCTCGAGAAAGAGATGAAGCAGCTCTATCTCACGCGGGTGCTTAACGGAGACCCCGCACGGTTGAACGTAGGTCATCTACTTCCATCCCCATGTCAAACTTTACTCACCGCACCCGTGGTGCACGTTAGAAATTCAAAATTCGCATCGAAGACCCTCCACGTCGAAAACATATGGTCTTCCTCGGTGGTGCGGTCCTCGCCGATATCATGAAGAACCGAAATGACTTTTGGATATCGAGAGAGGAGTGGCTCGAGCAGGGTGTTCGGTCACTGGAGAAGCTCGGCAGGGGCGAGAATTGATGTCGCAGGTAGTCTAGCTAGTGGGCCATGTGATCGGATTTCGTTACACTTTTACTTATTTCCCTGCGGAACCGTTAATCAGTCTCTGCGGGTCAGCTCAATAGAGCGGAAGGAGTCAGTCAACTTGCGTTCTTAGAATGCAAGTGAGTGGCCATTGTAGTCTAAATCGACGTGTCCACGAGTCTATGTGGGATCAATTCTTGGGGTCAAGAGGATGGTGTGCTAACTAGAAGCTGCATGAATGATGAAGACAAAAGAGGGCAAATATTAAGGGGTGTTTGGTATCCTGGACGACTCCACTAGACCATATATAACACCAAGATGACTTTATTGATGGCATGATAATTTAAAGTTCAGAGAGAATCTACAACTACGACTCGACCAGAAAGCACACCTAACCCCGTCTCACGTCATCAACTCCCTCAACCGGCCCTCCTCTACCCTCGGTACAAACTCCACTTCAAACGGCTTGGGATGGAACACAATCACGTCCCCAAACTCGCTCGCGCGAGGATCGATCGGCGACTCGGGTCGTTGTACGATGCGGAACGACCAGAGCAGCAACGCAAGGTTGATGTAGAGCGATCGGTTCGCAATGTGTTGACCGGGACAAACTCTGTTCACGATCGTCGGGACGTTGACGAGATCGAATCAGGCATGAAGGGAGAAATGGAAATGTGGACGTACCTTCGGCCAAAGCCGAACGTGTAGAAATGGGTATCTGTCTTGATGCGACCGTCTTCGGTGAGCCAACGTTGAGGATTGAACGTCTCTGGATCTGGGAACGCTACTGGGTCTCGCGAGATCACCCTGTGAAGTAGGGTTGTGCAGTCAATATCACGAAAGCGAGAGCTAAGGATGAGTATCCTGCGCGACGTGGAGGACGTACCAATGACATCCTAGGACAGTCGCTCCGGCAGGGATACACTGACCCCTCTGTAGCATCGTCGTCAGCAGAACTATTACAGGTAGATCAGGAAAAAGAGCAAGAGCGCGTACCCAGATAATGTCTTTCGTCGCACGGTGTTCGAAGCCTGGTATACAAGCATGTATTGAGCCCCCGCGCTGCCACAACAGGAAAGACGACAACAGGAAACATACCCAGCGGTGCAACCGGTACCCAGCGGAATGCCTCCAGTATAAATGCTTGGAGCTGTGGGAGCATATCCCAATCTCCAAACGTGGGCACTACATGCTACGTCAGGATCCCCCAGACCTGGTACATTAAATCACAAAGTCGAAATACCTCTGTCCCTTCCGACTACTTCATCTAGCTCTTCTTGAACGCGTGCTTGCGCATCAGGATGACAGGCGGCCGCCATAATCAACACAGTGATACCAGATGCCGTCTGGGATGTCGTATTTCAGTCCATTCGAGCGGGTGCGATACGAGTGTGATCAGAACATACAGTATCTGAGCCTGCGCCAAAGAGCGCGCCAGCGAGATAAGCCATCTCATCATGCGACAACCGATGGTCACCAATGTGCTCGAGGAGCGTCTTTCCAAACGACGGGCCAGCGTTGTTCTTTTCCTAGAACCCCACGAACACAAGGCATGTGAGCGAAACGATGAGGCGCCCTCCTCGACTCTGAACACATCACGCACCATGTCATCCTTGACCCGATTCAACTGGTCCCGGAAGAGCGACAACTCGTATCGATGGAACTCTTTGAGCTGCCGACCATACCCAGGCAGGTATTTCAACCACGGGATACGATCCACGAGGTGTGCCCCCGGTCGCAATGCCCCCTGAATGTTCACCAACACCTGGCGAACACGCACCACCTCAGGGTCATTGTTGTGCGTCGGTGACGTCTTACCATACGTCACACGCAAAATGACCGCAGCAGCATAACTAAAACGCACGCGCCAAATCAGCTCACCAATACACCCAAAGAACCAAGAAGCCCCCACGAGTGAACGCGGACACGTACCGTTGCGCATGTAGGATATGTTGTTTCGGGTCATTCAAAACGTCGAGAATGAAATCCTTTGCCGTCTCTGTTTGTATCGCCTCGTACGTCTCTGCTGCTTTGGGTTGGAGATGGGTATGTGCCGCTCGCCTGAGACGACGAAACCGGTCTCCGCCGGATTCGAAGAGGAGACGCATCCCGCCCGAGAGGATCTCAGCCGCTGAGATCAGGTGAGGGCGGTCGACGAGTGCTCCACCCTGCTTTTCCATGATTTCAGTTGCAGCCTGTGGAGTGCGGCGAGGGGCATGTGAGTGGACAGGAAGTATCGGGATAGATGAAGACGTACGTCCATACGGCCAATGACGACAGTCACATGACTACCGCGTCGAAAAGAGACGACGGGTCCGTACTGCTCGACCAACGCGGCAAGCCCTTGCACGATACTAGGGAACGCAAAAAGATAGAGGTTGAGTTGACCCGAGGAGTGTTTACCTCGGGGCTCGAGATGCGTCGGAGGAGCACACGTACTTTTGTTTTGGCAACGGGTACTGCCAGAACCACGTCGCAGGTGGTCCAGGGGGGAGCGGGACGCCGTTCTTGTGAGTAGGACTCGCGGCAAGTTTCTTGGAGAGGAGGACGAGTACGGTCGCAGCGGCTGCGCCACCGACGAGGTATGTCCAGGGGAGGACAGAGGCAGCTACACTTATACTGTTTTCGTGAACGAGGACCATTGGAGTGGACGGGGAATGTGGGTCTGTAGTCTTAGTATGTTCGGTGAAGTTGGAGCGTCGAGCTTAAATCTAGTGCTCGAGTGGCCGTGGTGACCCCTATCTCAGGTCGAGTCCGTTTATCAAGGACCCGTTGCTTCCTGCCGGTGGCTCACCGATGCGTCATCATGCCCATCGTAGACGGTAAACAGAAACAGATCCGACCGAAGCGTTCGCAACGGAAGTGGAGTGCGACCGCGTTTACTGTAACGTGCTGGGCGAGCACAGCGCCGGAACGGAACGTCCTTCTTCCCATCCTAGACTCAGAAGGATACAAAAGGCTCATGACAGTGTGATCTTACGCACTTTGTATAACACAGATGCCGTCAATGGCACCGAATGATTCGGAGCAACGTACGGCGTCGTCCCCGACGATCGGCAATTCGCAAGCCCTCTGGCACAACGACCTGCCAAATGTCAGCAAGTTTTAGCTCACCGCAACTTACATCCGTCAGCGAGATGACGATCATCTTCCCACACAAACTCCGATCGGGGACGTCTTCCTCTCCCCTCCCAAATACGTACAAAAAATATACATTGAAATAAAGCAAGCTAGAAAGGAAATCATTACAACAATAACAACACATCTCGTCCCAAGCCCAAGATCAAGTCCAGTACTAGCAGCGGAACCAGGACCGGGGCTGGAGCTGGGACTATGCAGGTGGCGGCGGCGGCGGCACCCCATCCGACGGTGCAGGCGGTCCCCCTGCCCCATCCGGCGCACCACCAGGCCCATACCCCTGCTGAGCATAGTACTGATTATACTGTTGTTGCTGACTCGCTGCCCATTCTTTAAACTGTTCCGAATTGACGTCGTACCCAAACTGTGCCCTAGAATTTGAAAACGTGGCATGCGTAGCAAGGTATAAGAGGATGAATAGATAGGCAAGGAGTCAATGAACGAGCGGACCGACACATACCAGTAGGCAGCGTATGCGTCCGTGGAGTTATTAGAGCCGGGGGTAGGTGGAGGTGCACTCCCATCTGGAGGTGGCGGGGGTTGTTCGCCGGGCGGTGGTGGTGGCGGCGCATTATCAGGAGGTGGAGGCGCAGAACCATATCCACCCTGTCCTCACACAGAAGTAGGATAACACATGCTGAGCATCGAGCCACCTATCTAGAAGAGTGAAGGTTGATGGACATACCGACATGGCACTATACTGAGCATATTGCATCTGCGCTTGGTGGAGTTCCATTTGTTGTTGTGCGAGGGCCCCCTGGGCTTTTCCGTGCTCTGCATGCACAACCTCGAGGAGATCTTCAGTCAGTACTTTGGCCCGAGCGACTTGGCCCTCGTCTGGCCCGCTGGAACATTGTGAGCGGGTAAATCGGCCGATAACATTGGATGGGGTAAACATACGTGATGTGTATGTGCATGGGCTCCTCCGACTCTTTCCCAGTTTCTTGCTCTACGAACCCTGAGCCTAAGCCCTTGATCTGAACGCGCGTGCCCGTTTCTTGTTGAATATATTTCACAAAGACACCCTACAGCAAACTCAGCGCGAGAATCCTTCAGTACTGGGTCACCATTACCTGTGGTCCGACAACCTTGGCACGAACATTGAAATTTCGGATCGTCTCCAGGCCGACTGGTAGTTTTTCTTCTGGCCATTTCCGCTAGACGACAGTGAGTCACCCAAGTACAGCATACAAGTATCCTTTTCTACCTTGTCGCGCAGTCGGTCCTTTTTGTCTTCGACGAGTGGTCCAAGGTCCATGGAAATCAGCTCGTTAACCTTGTCGATAGCGTTTTGGAGGACATCTCTCGAGGATGCAGAAAGGTGGAGGTATAGAGGGGGATCCTTCTCCGTCGCCTTGGATCGATCTGGGTACCAAATGCCCTTGGTACTCACGGATGCACCGGTGTCCTCGTGTATCTGTCCCAACCACCATTCAATCCACCGCCCCACACCAGAACGAAGAAAAACGACAAAAAGAATAAAAAAAAAAAAAAGGGGAGAGCATACCTCTGCTTGGGTCGAACCCTTGGTCAACACATACCGATTCCGAACGTCGTTAATGTCGATATCGTGCGTGAACTCGGCGTCATGGGGGTCTCTCTGCCCAATCTGTATGCTCCCGGGTGCAGATCCGCCCGCGCTAAACTGAGCCGCGATTTTTGCAGCGATGGCAGCGGCCGCTGCAGCTGCCTCTGAAGCCGACTTCACCTCGTCGGTTTTGGTCGCCTTGAGGGGCATCTCGCTCTCTGCATGTGCATCAGGTGCAGCTTGGTCCCACTTGCGTTTCGACGACATTTGGCTAGAGTTCTCCGCGACTTGGCTTGACTTGACTACCAAAGACTTTGAAGTGTTTAGGGACGGGTTGTTCGTGACAGGTGTCACAACGGCGTGACGTATAGTTCAAAGTCAGCGGCGTTGCGATGTCAAAAAGGGACAGGTCTTGAACGCCCCCCTGAGTTTCCCGCCGCACCTACCCCTTGATGCACACCTCCAAGCGAACACGCCCTTCCCCCCGATTATCAGACGCGCCATCACCTCACACGACGCCGTCCATGAACACAGATCAAGCACGAAACGGAATCCAAGATCAAGATCAAGAGCTGGCACCCATGTTCAAATCCTCTCGAACATCCGACCCACATGCTCGCGATCGCACCTTGTTGTGCACGTTACCCCCTACTTGTAATCCGCCGCACAACAAACCCACCCCGATCGCCGACTCGCGCGATCTCGAGATTCACTATGGAAAATACCATGCACACGTGTGTGAGCAACGGGGATGTGGGTGTGTCTTTCCAGATGCGCGACTGCTGGAGTTGGTGAGGCTGTCGATCTGTCGACGGTAACGTCGTCGTGGATTCGTTGACACTGATGGTTCTATGTTTTTCCGGTCATCGACAGCATCAGACGGAGTGTCATGACCCACTCGCTGCAGTGCGGAAAGAGAGAGGAGAAAAGATCGTACGTGTTCCTACCTGTCGATCTATCGCAATCGAAGCACTTAGGCGTGGGGTGTTGTCGTAGTTTTCTTGCCATCTAGCTTCGTGTCCACGTCTGTTCTCGACACCTAAAGCACGAAGGTTACATCTCATTCAAGCGCATTCATACCCAAAGGAATATTTTTTTGCTGTTACTAATAAGGGGGTCGGCGGCCTCCTGAAGAGATGGGGAGATGGAGCGAGTATGATACGGGGAACATGGAAGCCGAGGGACAACAATCAAGGACAAGAGAACAAGATCGAGGAAAAGGAAAACATGGATGTAGACTCTGACTCTGACAGTGAAGAGGAAGACGAAGAGGAGGAAGACGAAGAGGACGAGGAAGACCTTGAGGAGGAGGAGGGTGGAGAAACTCCCAAAGCACGGTACAACGACGGAAGCAACGCTAGATCTCCCGCGGTTTCCCCCAAACCGCCATCCCCTCGACAATCGATCGTGCGCCCACCCTCGTTATCGCACGGACGAGTGGACGATCTAACACAGTCTATGAGCTCGCTCTCATTAGTGCCACCAGCGATTCGGTTTGGACGGGGCGGGAAAAGTGGAGGATTCAAGCATCCCGAATTACATAACCCTCAGGTGCTCAGGGGCAACTTTGGTCCAAGAGGAAGAGGAAGGGCTAGGATCGCCGCGAATGTTCACTCACATACAGGACATGCGCGTGGAGGTGGGACCGTCCTAGATATGCCTCCCAAACGAGGTGGACATGCAAGGGGCTTTCCTGCTCGTGGAATAGCACGAGGTGGGGTTGTGCATGTTCAAGGCGGCGTTAAGGGAAGGGGCGGCGAGTCATAAAAGCTGATACACATGGCGCACCTAACGATGATATGATGTTTGTTCAAGGCCGCCGCAGAGGGGAATCTAACGAGAATCAACAAGGGCGTGAGAGGTTGACATGTAAGGTATCTGACGGATTTGAAACCCTTTTGTTTTGATCTGAGAAGCGGCGAGTGTAAGCGAAGTGAAGTCCTGATGTGGAGAGCGTGGGATAGGGGCTTTACCAAGAGGCAGCGGCACATTTGAGGTGTCACCTCAGGGAAAGCGGTTTTCTATAGACGATAATATATCCAGGGGTCGACGGGTCTCGAGGGTCCAACACCGACCCATGGACGACGCTTTCGTTTCCATTGTCGGCCAGGTCAGGTACCAAGGATTTCGAAGCACGGGGACCAAAGCGTCTCAATGGAGTTGGGACGCTAGACCCCGAGAAGACATGCAACGGAGGGAGTCATACATACTGTGTGAGAGGCTGAGAAGTGCTTGGCTCGTCGTTGAAACGAACACAAGTGGTGTTAAATATAACCGCGTGAGACGAATCTTTTGTTTTTTTTTCAAGTTGGCTGGTGGTGTCGCAAGGCCGGTCTTCACAGGGACCAATCGACGGTGATTGGGTGGTTGTGAAGACGTGAAATTCCGAGTAACTAGGTTTCCGAAGAGGTTCCATAAAAGGCAAGTGTTGTAACGGAGACAATGCGAATGGATGACAATGAGTTCTGTCCTTGTTTGTGGGTGCGAATTTGTTTGCCGTCTTGTCCCCTTCAATTGTCCGCAGACCCTTCATAAGCCCCGTCCATTCAATAGGTCGAGTCTCAAAATTGAGCTAGTCTCACCCGGCATTTTTACTTTCCCATTTGCTTTACTGAATCCCTGTCTCACCGTCATTATAACTTCCTGTGCGCCTTCATCCGTTCTGGTTTCTCCGCTCCGAGCTAACTTGCTTTCCAGACGTCTCGGATCACCCCGCAATGGCGTTGCACTTCCATTCCGCTATTAAAACCGACTATGCCTTCCTCGCTCATCCCCCTCCCCAGAAAAAGCGTCCCAACCAGCCTCTCCCTTCCCCGCCCTCTCCACGTCCGTCACGCGAGTCTGCCGCTTGCACACCCCGCCGCAGGTCCAGCACTTTCTCCACGATCGCTGCCTGGGCTGCGCACGTGCAACCTGGCTCCCCCGCATCCCTCTCTCCCCACTCCCCGCATCGCCGTCCTTCCCGCTGCAAGGGCCGTCGTCCATCCGTTGCCTCCATTCGCGTGCCCTCCGCATCTTTCCTCCACATTGCGCCTACACCAACCACTGCCTATCTAGCCACCCCCTCCGTCCGCGACTTCAAGGCCGATCTCACCACCGTAGGCTACACCTCCGTTTTCCTTCAACTCCCCAACACCCCCATTTCTGCTACACTATCCGTTGCTATCAAATCCCCATCCCCAAACGTCGGAAAGAACATCCCCATCCCACCTGTCCCTTCTCCTACCTGCAAACCTCGCGGCTTCACTCGTTTCCGTTCGCTCTCTGTCCTTCGATCCCGAGGCAGGTCCAAATCTGTTTGTCCTGACTCTCCTACGAGAATGAAGGCCAAAGCCGCCGCCGCTTCCGCTGCCATTGTCAAGCGCAAGAAAGCCAAGTATGCCATGCGTCCACCCCCTCTCGCTAACGAACTTGCTCTCATGCAATTCGCCGATGGTGGCAGCATGGATGACAACATCAAGCGTATCATGGAAGCCCAGGCCAAGGACGCGGGAGCTGTCACTCTTGCCGACGTCTACCGCGATGGTGAAGGTGGTATCTGGTGGGACCAAGACGAGGAATGGGAATATGCACATCTCCTTTCAGAGGGTGACAAGTCTCGCCCTCATGCCCCAGGTGATCTGCAATGGGTCACCTTTGGTGGCAACACGTCGCCTTCTACCGTAAGCATCCCAGGGGGGGAACGACGCGACAGCATGTCGACCCAGGATTCTGATCTGGATCCCAAGTATATCGTTCAACCCACCGATTTGCTTGACGGGGACGATCTTGCGCTGTTCGGAAGTGCCATCGTACCCCTTGCGACGCACAAACCTTCCATGTCCGTTCTCTCCCTTCCTTCTCGGCCGCGTCGCGATGCGAAGCACCTGCGGAAGCCCGACTTTTTAGTCGACATGGCGTTTTCGCGGCTCCATTCGTTCCCAAAGAGTCCCAAGTCTCCGACTTCGGCGGGCATGTCGCAGCCCAAGGGGAAAGCAAGGAGACGGCCGGCACCGCTCAAGCTTTCTCCCCCGAGTCCGGCATGCAAGCGGCCGATAAATTCGCTAATTGATGCGGACAAGGTCCGGAAGGACTTTATCGATGCCAGTTTTGCCCCTGCGATTTCGGTTCCAGTGACGCCTACGACAGCTGTGTCTCTGACCACGCCGGTGGGTGTGCGAGCGCGACTCGGCGGAAGTAATCGGGCGATCAACACGCCCTGGCGGACGGTCAATGACGGTCTGATGAGTTTGGGGATGAAGACGAAACCATCGATGTTGAACATGATGGGACTCTTTCGATCAACGAGGAAGGAAGACGTCGTGTGTTAGGTGTGTCGGGGTGACACTGTCCTGTCGTTTTGACTTTTTTTGTATCCTCGGTTTTCTTTTTAATTCTTTCCTCTTGGATGGCTGTATTTTTAGTGTCGTCATTGCTAGGTTGTGATCTATGTGTAGCACTAGTTATGCTTGCTAATACGTTTATGCTCATGCTGGATTGGATCGGATTAGATACTATATGTACTACCCTACCATCATGCCTTTTATTCTACTATATGGCTTTGCCAGGAATTCAAATCGTTGCTTTTTCACGGGAACATACTTTGCCAAAGTGTATCGGTTTTCAACAACAGAGGTCACGGTATATCTGCAAATGCATCGACTTATCACATTAAGTGTCGAACGAAAGGCAGGCGGGTTCCGGTAAAGTCCGCGCCAAGAAGGTAGTGCTGAGCAATCGGAAACTGTCGAGGGAAGCAAGTCGAAGTAGTAGGCTGGAACCGTCTAGCACTTAGTGACTGGAATTTGTGTGCACGTAGTTGTGGGTAAACAGGACCGGAACAGGCCTAGCCGCGGTCGATGGATGAGTCCCTTGGTGATACGGGCGCCGATGTAAAGACGTCGGGAGAGTTGAATCCCCTACATCTTGTCCAGGCAAATAACTTAGCGGCTAATGCGTTGATATGGCATTTGATTAGGGACAGGCGATCCCGGAAAACCCCACGTCGAGAGTAATGTTGAACAATTGGATCCCACTGCAGCGATCGGATAGTGGCAATACTACTTGATGGATGCTGTTCAAATCTGAATCCCACGGGTGGCAAGGCGCTTAAGTTCTGAATATTCACCACTAAGGAACCACTGTTCCCAGTTTCTCCCTCGATGAACCTAATTCACGTTCCTCATGCAAGTGCAGTGGGTGATTGATTGCTCTGAATATCTTGACACCGCCGGGATTGGGCAGGGCATTGGAGGTGATTTGGTGACGCGTCACCGATCATGGCTTCGATGTAAGACTGATGAAGAGTTCATCACTGGGCATACTTGGACATGCCTACCAAATCTTACTAGCCATGACCACTTCCTCCTTGGCTAGTGAACAACTACAACTTCGAGGCTTTTTCGAGCAAATATGTCAACCTCCCCGGGGCAGTGGACCTGCCAGTGAGTACTTCAAGTAATTTGAAACAGGCTGTACATCATGCGAAATCAGTGTACACGTTGATTCAGGTGATCGCACGCCGTGGGTCAGCTCACATCACGGTCGAGACTGCAACGACCGGCGCGGCATGACAGATGGATGCAATTGACACCGAAGTTCCAAATGTAAAAGCATAGAACCTTACCAGATGGATGCGACGAACTCAAGAGACACAGTCTACTATCCCTTGGTACTACATCAACCCTTCCATGAGCAAACCATCGATAGACGCTCTTGTTATAAAATCTTGGATGCAGCGCGGATTCCCAGATTCATGCGAGCAGAAAAGCCTTTTTTGGACTTGTCTACAACCACGCGGTTTGCCTTATGATACATATGCCATGATACACCCATGGTATTCTTAGTGAATTTCCCTCTGACAGAGCCAATGATTCCGCAGACCGGTTGTTATTCAACTTCCTTGGGCATGTATATTTGATACTAGTACGGACCAGTGGCTGCCCCTCTACTTTCAATACTGTTGCTGTTTCTGCTAACTGAACTTGGAGCAGATTGAGACGATACGAATCATGTCAACCAATCAACTCGTCCTTATCGCGGGTCCGCTATACAGTTCGTTGTACTTTTCTGCTATCATGTCGACCACGTTTTACGGTGTTACATGCATGCAAACGTGAGTGCTGTTCATTCCGAAATGTATTGCAGTTGTGAAACAAAATGCACCCTTACCACTCGGACAGATTCTTCTATTATGTTCAGTGAGGTCCACATTTATTGTAATCTTTTAGTCAGCTTATCGCGTCTTCGTTCCAGCTACCAGAATGATCCTTTGCATATGAAGAGCTTTGTAAGTCAACCTGTGAACAAGTCCAGCATGATGATGTACCGTCCTTCGTGGCAGGTGGCAGGTTTATGGTGAAGGCCCGTGTTGCTTCAGTTAGCGACGCCAATGACACTTCGTCTTAGGGCACTCAATACAGTCCATGAGGGTTTGACTATTTCTGGTGGTTAGTTTCTCAAGCATCACAGCATTAGGACGCCTCATTCATATTGTGCCTCGCACAGTATACAAATACATTATGGGTGGCCTCGTGAACCCATTGGCGTTCCTGTTGAATGGGATTCCGTGAGTTATTCCTTTCAGAGTTCCCCTTTTCACGCCTTGACTATCTTTCTAGCGAGCTCATCGTAAGTTTAATTCATAACTTCCCAAGTTGGAAGGCCCATCAACAAGTCGTAGTTACAGGTGCTCTTGACAGTATGCATTTATTTTTGTGCCCGGAGCGAGTGCTGACATCATTCAGGTCCTAGTTGCAGTAAATACGCAAGCCTTTTTCGTCCATCGAATCTACGTTTGTGCGTTTCGACTTCCAAGTCATTTTCCCATTTACTCACAGCCATCCAGTCAGTGGAAAGAATGTTGTTGCACCACTGATATGGGTAAGGAACCTGCACACAAAAAGAAATTCAGCCTCGCTTAATCCCTGTGATGTAGGTTCTCCTAGCGATCATCCAACTCGGTAAGACTTCATAAGCTTTGGGAGATTGAAATCTAATGGGATTTTTCTAAATATCAGTGTCCGTCATTAGTACGCTTCGCTAGTCACATTCACATCCGTAAACACTAATAGTCACAACCTCAGTTTATGTTGGAAAGGCGCTGTATAGTGCGAGCGGGTACGTTTGTTTCTTTTTCCTCAATCTGCCCATGCACGTCTCCTGTTCACTCCCAGCGTACAGGCTGTTACGCCCATTGAGCTCATGGACGGTCCGTTTACGGTAGAAATATGCCTTATGCTCAGAAGCGAAGTTCTCAGCATCTCATGGACAGAGCATACTCACCTTAAATATCTCCGTCGCTGCCGGAGTAGATGTCCTAATCACCATTTTCTTGGCATTCTTACTCCTCCGCAAGCGGAGCACCGCAGCTGCATTTGCAAGGTAAGTGCGCGTGGCACGGCTACTCGTCGCGTCGTAGATCAGGGGTGAATCTGATCATGGATTTTGGTCCGCAAGTACGGCACACATTTTGCATCGCCTCACTGTGTTTGCGGTGAATACGTGTATCTGGCCAACCATGTTCGCGCTCTTGGCCATCATCTTAGTGCGTGCAGCTTGTCGCCAGCACACTTAGAGCCCACAATACTTACTGGTCTAAATGATATAGCTCCACATCTTCCCGTCAGGGCTGCTCTACACCGTGTTCGGTATTCCACTTTGCTCAGTCTACTGCAATACCGTTCTTGCCAACTTGAATGCCAGAGATTACGTTCGTGGTGAAGCGCCGAGGCTGAATGTATCTGCAGACTTGCTCACAAGTTCAAGTTCGCCGATGTCTGACAGCATCCAGTCCAATAAACAGCATGGAGGGGTGGAGATGGTCTCTCTGGTCCGGGGTACCAGGTGGGCGTTCACAGTCCACACTGGCTCAGCCGTCATGGCCTCATGAGAGGATGCCTGTCACGCTAGGAATTTGTATGACCACAGAGGCAATGGGGACGTTTCCCGATGCTAACCGGTCCATGACATCACATAATGTGTGAGTTTAATGGATTTCGGTAATGTCGACCCACTGTACTAGTTGATCTCGAAGGGCAACGAAACAGGTGGAGAGTCAAAGATGGTCCTAGGTTCCTGCAGCCCATCAGGTGGGTTTTTATAATACAACCTAGTCGGTTGTCAGGAGCTTATTGGATGATTATTGTAACAACAGGATGTCTGGAAGACCCCGGCGGTGGTGACGTTTCCGGATGCCAACCAGTCCATGACATGGGACGACGGACTCGAAGAATGTGTAAGCTTAAAGTTATTGAGTTTTGACAATGGACATACTGTAGTACATACTTGAGTTAGTTCATTTCTGTGTTCATGTACTCGTTCATTTCCTTTTTTCCCCAACTTATCGGAGCTCGTTTTCATTCAGTTGCAATATGTGGGAAGCAAGTGCACTAATGAGCGGCTACGTACATTGAGCCTGCAGTGACGCATGTCAACCTCGGCGATCAGGAAACGCTAAGGCAGGCCACTTCCAACTGCGAACAAGGAGTTGAAGTGCACTGATGAGCGGCTACGTACTGAAGAGCCTCATCATGCATGTCAACTTTGGCCGTCAGGAAATGCTCGGGCAGGGGAGTGAAGCTTCAGCCTCAAGGCTGTGATACCCCCACTTCCAACCGCAAACAAGGTTCCTTGAATCACGATTCACGAAAGGTAACTCCTAGTAAGCCAAATTATACCACCATGATGGCCATTGGCCGCGGGACGGGAAACCTGACTGAAAGCAATGTGGCCCAAGTACGTGACACGTTGTCCATAGATTAAGCACATCGGCAAACCACTGTGGAGGTGGCCATGGACAGACGAGACCACTGCAAAGATGGCAGCATGTTCTAATGCAAACATACCAATGATGCCCACTGTGCTGCTCGAGGATCAACATGGCTGTATGATGATTGGTGACACTGGGTCGCGCAGCAACAAGTTCAGTGCACAATTACGCCCAAGCTTGAGAGCCAGAAGGTAAGATGGCAGATGGCGACAGGTCAGCAATAAGGCCTAGTGGGCAGGAAGTCACAGTAAAAGGATCAGGCGAAGGCGCCGTGAACCAGACAACTGGGCTTGCAGCAAACGTGGGCAGCCAGAAACACGACCTCGAGGACGCGGGAATTTGTCGCACATCGGGCCCTTCAGATGCAAACACATACATGGATGTGCTCGCTAATTTCTTTCCACCCAGTGAGAGGAGTCAGAGGACTACACCTGTGGCCATTTTTTTCCACGTGCTCATGTTGAACTGTCCCGTTCGAAGGTTCCCTTTATGCCTTGTGTGACTTGCCCCATTCACTCACTCCATTTGCTTTGGCTTGCCCGCGTTCGCTCCTACTTGCTCCTGTTTACCCCCGTTCATTCCTGTTAAAACTGCCTTACTCACGGTTGTACGGAAATGAACCTCCGGCTTTCCATAAACCACTGCCCGCCATCAATGAAATTGTTGTACCACAGGAAGAAGCTGAACTCAACGACCACGCAGTTATCGCCGCAGCGGCGGTACGGAATCCTAATCAGGTAGTTGTTGAACACATTATTATTGCATATTTGGTCACAGAACACCATGTCATTTAGGTCAACAAAATGCACGGAGCCCAGTAAGACACTAGTGCGAATGGTGAATATTCAGAAAGCTGATAGTTGCCGGGGGTGCCTTCACACAGGGGTACAGCTCATGTGCCAACAGAAGATTGGAACCTTGCTGGGCGGACTTACGACGAATTATAAGACACAGTTTGTTGTTCAACCCCGATGCAGCGATGCTGTAGAGTGTACACACATACAGTGCCGAGGATCATCATATTTTGATGCACCCATCAGTTTTAACATGCTGTGGTTTTTCTGTAATGTACCTGGATGTTCTGTGTACCGCATTGAGAACCAGTGTATTACTATAATATAATTCGACTCCTGGAGTCCCGGGGCCTTGGGCACGTATAAATACATACCCTAGACTAAGGCTCTGCCGTTCTGTTTTCGACACCGCCTCCCCTTCCTGCTAACTGAACTCAAAGTAGAGTCGAGTTGGTGCGAGTCATGTCAACCAACCCACTTCTCCCGCCATATGGACCACTATACGGTTCATTGTACTTTACTGTTGTCATGTCGACCGCGTTTTACGGTGCCACATGCATGCAAACGTAAGTGCTGCTCACTCCAAGGCACACTGCATGATGGAACGAAGTACACTCCTACCACTTGAACAGAGTTTTCTATTATGTTCAGTAAGCCCCATGTTTATTTATATATTCCTTTGTCAGCTTATCAGATCTTCGCGTCAGTTATCAAAACGATCATTTCGGTATAAAGAGCTTTGTGAGTGATGTTATGAACGAGTCCAATACGATCATGTACCATCCTTCATAGGTGGCAGCTCTATGGTGAAGTACCATGTTGCTTCAGTTTGTGACATCCATGACGGTTCGCGGTAGGGCACTCAATACAATCCATGAAGCTTTGACTATTTCTGGTGGTTCGTTTCTCCACATACTGCACTCGGCCGTCTTGTTCTAAGTTGTTCATATTGTGGCTTACATAGTATACAAATACATTATGGGTGGCCTGCTGAACCCATTAGCGTTCCTGATTGGTATTCCGTGAGTCATTTTTCCAGAATCCCATTTTCACGCCTCGACTACTTATCTTCCCAGCGACCTCATTGTAAGCTCTATTCGTAATGTCTTTGGAAGGTCTACCAACAGCTCGTAGTTACAGATGCTCTTGATAGTACGCCTTTATTTTGGTGCCCAGAATGAACGCTGATTTTATTCAGTCCTTGGTTGCAGTACCTACGCAGGGTTTTTTCGTCTATCGAATCTATATTTGTACGTCTTGACCTTCGAGTCCTTTTCCCATTGATTCACAACCATTTAGTCAGCGGAAAGAACATAGTTGTGCCATTGATATGGGTAAGTAGTCGGCACACAAGGAACTTTAGTCTTGCATAATCCGTGTGATGTAGGTTATTCTAGGGACCACCCAACTTGGTAAGACTTTAGAAGCTTCGGGGGACTGAAGCCTAATGAAGTTTTTCTAAATATCAGTGTCTGTCATCAGTGCGTTGTCATTGGTCAGATTCATATCTGTAAGCGTTGGTGATCACAATCTCAGTTTACGTCGGCAAAGCGCTGTATAGTGCGAACGGGTTCGTTCGTTTCTTTTTCCTGCAGTGCAATCCACCCATACATGTTTCCTGTTCAATTACAGCGTACAGGCTGTAACGACCACGGAGCTCAGCAGCAATTCATTTACGGTAGGGATATTTGTTTTATGCACAGAACCTAAGATCTCAGTATCTGGTGGACAGAGCTTACAGACCTTGAGTTTCTCCGTTGCTGCCGGAGCGGATGTCCTGATTGCCATTTTCATGACGTTCTTACTTCTCCGCAAGCGGGCCGCAACCACATTCGTAAGGTAAGTGCGCAGAGCTCGCCTATGCATCGTGTTCATCTGACCACGAATTTTGGTCTGCAAGTACGGCAAACACATTGCAACACCTCACCGTGTTTGCTGTGAACACGGGTATCTGGCCAGCCATGTTCGCGCTCTTAGCCATGATCTTAGTGCGTGCCGCTCATCGCTTGTACACCATTTCCTGATCTAAATGCTATAGCTGCGCATCTTCCCGTCAGAGTTGCTCTACACAGTGTTCGGTATTCCGCTTTGCTCGGTCTACTGCAACTCCGTTCTTGCCAACTTGAATGTCAGAGCGTATATTCGGGATGAAGCAACGATGTACGATGTCAATGCAGACTGGTTCAAAAGTTCGAGTTTACCTGTGTTCAAAAGCACAAGGGGGGTAGAGAGCTGAAGGTGGTCCCTTCCGCCCAGGTGGGTTTTCACAGTCCAAGCTATTCAGCTGTCAAGGGCTTATCAGGTGATTGTACCGGCAGTGAGTCTGGAAGACCACGGCGGTGGAGACATTTCCCGATGCCCACCGGCCCATGACATCGGAGAATGGTATAGTGTGTAAGCTCGATGGGGTTTGGACAATAGAGAAATTCTGAGTACCTTCTTGTCCGTGGAATCAGACCTTGATGTACATTGGTGAATAGCAGACTTTGTGTCGGCGCAATGAATCGATACCGAGCTACTACTATACTAGCAGCGCTCTTCCTCGTGTTGAATCCATCTGCCAAGATTCAAAGACTTCAAGTTGAGGGCTATCCAGACCTGGTTAATTATTGCTCCTTTGAGTGTTTGAGCTTTCCATCGCATTCGGACAAGCCCCTTACTCGTGGCGCAACTGATAGGTCAATGGAGCAGCGCCGTCTTTAACAACGAGCGGGTGACCTGCTTTTTCTGAGCCTACCCCATGCATCGAACGCCTGCAAGGCTTGCCATTGATAACTGTGCAAGGAACACGATGTCATAAGAAACAGAAATGGAAACGAATAAATACGTGGTAAAGAATATGCACTAGGTGTCTGGGTCAACTAGTATAGCGGTCTCTATTGTCAAGGCCCGTCTAGCTCACATGTTCTCCGACGCTGTCGATTGGCTTGTGTTCGAAAATGTCATCACTTCCGTGGTCTTCCAAATACCCTACCGTTACAGCGTCGCCTGATAAGCCAGTGGTAGTGCGGGAGCTTGGACTATGAAACCCCACCTGCCAACCGGGGGAGGAAGGAACCATTTTTGTGCCTTCACCCTGTTCACTTATCTGGGTGTTATCGAACACCGGCAAACTTGGACTCGTGAACAAGTCCGTATCGATATTGTGCGACAGTGCATCACCCCGAACATACGCTCTGGCATTCAAATTGGCAAGAACAGTGTTACAGTAGATCGAGCAGAGTGAAATGCCGAAAGGCGCATAGATCATATATGCAGGGAAGGCATGCAACTATAACATTTAGATTAGGCAATATTGCAAATAAGCATGCCAGCGACGAGTGACACGCACCAAAACTATGGTCAAGAGAGCGAATAGGGCTGTCCAGAAAACCGTATTCACCGAGAACACGGTGAGACGTCGCAAAATGTGGGCCGTACTTGCGGACCAAAATTCATGAACAGATACATTTCCGAGTCGGCAAACATACACTTACTTTGCAAATCCGGTGGCAATCCGCTTGCGCACAAGTAAGTAGGTCAGGAAAATGGCGATCAGAGCATCTACTCCGGCCCCAGCGACAGAGAAATTTAAGGTGAGTAGGCTCTGTTCACCAGATGCTGAGAGGTTTGGTTTCGATAATAAAACATATCCCTACCGAAAATGTATTGTCACCGAGTACAGTGTATTGAACAACCTGTACTACATCTTCAGGCATATACTACCCAGCCACTGACGAACAAAGTCTGCACATTGTAAAACGAACCATAACCCCCAAAACGAAGCACTCTATCGTACGCATGTACACAAAACCACAACAGCTGAGATCCCCCCCTCTCCAACTTGAGTCGCATGTACAAGCACCACTCGGCCAAGCGACCAGTCATTCAACGCGGGTGAACATGATAAATCGGCTCGCTGAACGTCACCTGCCCCTCTTTTTCGACTATCCCCACCGAACGCAACTCGCTGATACCCAAATTCACGTAATGTACGCCTACTTTGATGTCATCGATTGCCACCCCGTGACTGTGTTCCAAGTTCGTCCGTGAATGCGTGTTCAGTTTCTATACGTACGAGAATCAAACGATGCAAGAGACTCACTGAGACTGGAGGTGGCCACCGATAGTGACATGGTACAGTGCATCCCCTACACAAGGACGGCACAACAGGCATCGCGTATAAGGCGGGCTGACGTCCTTGACAGACAACTCGGCAGCCTGGATTCCATCAATATACTTGTCGCTGATGATTTCCCAGCGTGTTGAGATGGAATTCGTGTTGCGGTATAGCTCGGATGGATGGGTGCGAAAGGCATGTCGCATCTGTCGTTCCATATGTGATGCTCATCACTCTACTTGATTAACGGGAAGACGCACTGCATCCCTCCAACTCTTGGTACGTTCATCCTTGCAAGTTGAACACTTCAATCGAGCGTTTCTGCGGTCCATATCTTCGACCGTGGCCACGTTTGGATCCAGTCCGCAAGCATGAACAATGTATGGAGCGTCCTCCAAGAATTCAACGCGGAACCTGCTCTCGATGGACACAGCGCGTTCCGAGTCATCTTCATCACTGTCCGGCTCTCCGATATAACGCACAGTACTGAGTATCTCGGGATAAGTGTAGACGTCATTTGTAAAGAACACTGCAGAAGCCAGGTGTAGCTTGTCAATGGCTGTTTGGGATGATTCAATACGCTTTTTTTGGCTTGATGCTGCGGCGCGACAGCGGGAAGCGTTTTTAAGGGATAAATGGGAAGGAATCTTGACCAGCTCAGCAAGTTGAGCATCGAGCTTCTTCCTCCACACGTCAACTAACACAGGCAGCTGTGCAAAGGCAGATTCGAATGACTTGTCATTCTCTTGGGTTCCGTGTGGGGCCCTGATGATGTCTTGAAATGGGGGAAACTGAACGAGATCAGCCACGTGTGGAAGGAGATCAAGGACTGGTGTGTCCGGTGACGGACTCGTCACGTAGCTTGCATACTCGGACGCCAACGAGTCTCGACGTGGTCTATAAACAGTCCTATCCAATCGTTTAAACCTCAACTTGTTCATGGTTACGAGCCACTCAGGCCACATCCGGGCCCATTCTATCGTATAGAATCAACGCTGGGTCAAGCTAATCTCATGCGATGAAAGCCAACCTTTATCGGTGAGCGGCTTGGATGTCGCGAAGAACGACTTGTGTGTTTCTTTGATTTCACGGGAATCAAAATATGCAACCTCGGGTTCATATCCGTGCTGGCGGAGCCGCTCGAAAATGCTATCCCAGCTTAACGTAAAAGTATGGCTGTCATGGAAAAAGACCAACCTTGATTCTCGCTCTTGTCGACGCATTTGCAGATCGAATCTGCGATCTGATTTTATCTGGCTTTGCCAGGATATGCAATCGTACGCATGCTGTCAGAAGCCAATCAGGGGGACGGAGAAAAGAGAAGAAAAAATTAGATGAACCAAGCGCACAGCACAGTTCTGGCGCTGTTTGTCGCGTAAAAATTGCTTCTGGTCGGAGCAGTGGTTATATTCGTGTATAAACGAATCCACCTGCTCTTTGTCGACCCAATATGTTGTTTCTGTAATGTAGTCCAGCAGCGTGATGGGTCGATCGACGATGGTACATACGGTCTCCGATTGTAAGGGTTTCCGCGGCCGGGATATGGTATGTGCGAATGATGTCATGGCACGAAGAAAGAGGGAAGAGCCTGATGCTGTTTGTAAACTCAAAGCTTATACTGAACCCTCTATGAAATCTCACCGTTCGGCTCTGCAATTTGGACAATACCTGCGGCGGATTCTCCAAAGAATCATTTGTGCGTACTTCCCACAGCCCTGTCGCATCTCTCAGAGCGTTTCAAACCATCAGAGGGGTCCGTGCGTACGTGGCAACGGGCGCAAAACACGAGATTTGCGTATTCGGGTTCAGTCAAGTCGGCTGGGCAGTTGGGCAGTCCTCCGACTGCACGAGCTGCCTTCCACACAAACGCTGAACACTTGTCCATCAAGAGCTGTCGAAGAGATTTGCACGTGCGTGCGAGGTTCAGGAGGTCGATGGGGTGAACGTGTGGGGCAATCTATGATAATACCATCACGATCCGAGTCAGCACTTGGCCGGAAAAAATGGGAAATGAGATCTACGTACGAGGAACAACACGTCGAGGTTCAATTGACACAGTTCACGTGGCTCTCCTCGACGGCGCTTTGCACCGTCTCGTCGACGTTTCTTGGCTGGTGATGGAGCGCCATCGGGTCCTGTGGGGGATCCAACGGCGGTGCCCTGTGGAAGTACGCCGTCGTTACCGTGGACTTTCCCGGACTCGATTTTTTTGGCGGATGCTCTTGTGTGCACCATCGGGTTGGTGAAAAAGGCAAGGAAAAGGGGTGTTACCATCCCGTTCGAGTCACGTCCCCTCTATGGTGGCTGTGTGACCTGTATCCATAATTGGAAAGGTGGAAACTGGCTATCATTAACAAACCCGACTCACAGCTTACGCAGGATCCCCCAACAGTCATCGACAACCCAGCGGATCGACGAGGACACAGTGCGCGATGCCGAGCGATAGAGAGACGTTGTTGAGTATGGGGTTCGACCCCGCTCGTGTCGATTGTCAGTCGACCCTTTTCATCCATCCCCCCCTTCTCGTCTCACATCTATGCGGGCGAGTTGGATCATATCGGTGATGCGTTGTTGCTAACGTGTCCTTTTTTTTCCCTTTTTCTGCTCGTTTCTTCGTTTGCGCGTTCGTCGGCTGGACGGGTTCGATGGACGCGATGGATCCAATGCCGACTACGCGTGATCGATGCGACGTATGGGCATATCATTATAATATACTGTGCATGGTGGCGCTCGCTAGGGGCACTCAGGGCGACGAACGGACGGGGGCTTCAACCTGCGATGGACCACCTGCTCGAACACGAGGGCGACCCCGTTCCCGCACCCGGCGCTCCACCTGACGCGTCGTCGACGGCAATGGATGTGGATGCGGACGGGGACGAAGATGCAGACGCCGTGGCGGCGTTGGGGATCGCAGCCGCGGGAGACGTCGAGGCCAAGGTATGTCTTCGTGCCGTGTAGGGTTTTGTCCTCCCCCTCGCACCATCTTGACTCTTTCTCTCTCTTTTGTCTGGTCGTTTTGCTCATCTCTTTCATCGCCATCGCCATCACGCCTCACACACCTGACAGAGCATCAAATGTTCGATCTGTAACAAGGTCTTTCGAAATACCGCCTTGGCGAATTTCCACGCCGAGAAGAGCGGGCACGATCAGTTTGAGGAAAGTACAGAAGAGGTACGTCATTCCTACGTCCTCTCCCCCGCTCTTTCTCTAATGACTTCCTCTCCCTCCATTCACCACACCACTCCCAATGTCCGTTCTCGCTCGGGCCTGACGTGACGCACGAGAACAGATCAAACCACTCACAGAAGAAGAGAAAAAAGAAAAGCTCGCTGAGCTGCGCGCCAAGATGGCTGCGAAACGCGCGGTCAAGTCAGAGGAGGACGCCAAAGAAACACTGACGAACGAAAAGATTCGGCGTAAGCAGGGCAAGGTAGGCCGGGATCGTTCCGCGTCCGATCTCGTTTGATCTCACACTCGTCTGTTCGATGTTTAGGATATGAACCAGATCAAGGAAGAGATGAAGGCAAAGGAGATCGTCAAGGAAGCTGAGCAGAGACGACGAGGTAACGTTGTCCCCCCCGTCTCACGCATATAACCATATAACCATCTCACCCACCCCAACTATGCGTGTACAGACAAGATCGACGACGCTAAAGCCAGAGCAGCCATCCGCGTTCAGATCGAAGCAGACAAGAAAGCCCGCGCCGAAAAAGCCGCACGTGAAAAGGCGCTTCGAGAGGGTCGACCGATCGTCGATGCCCCTGCCCCATCCTCTGCCTCTTCCATCGCCACCCCTGCAGCCACGTCAGCCTCGAGCGGTGGTGGTACGGTAGCGGGCAAAGACTTCAAGGACACGCGGCTCCAGATCAGGCTTGCGAGTGGTGGAACGCCGTATGTGACAACGTTGCCGAGCGAATCGAGTATGTGATTCGCCTTTGTGTCTCTTTCCATTTCTCCCTCCCCCCTATCTCCGCGTCTTCCCCCGCCTGTGCCCCATCTAGGTGGACCCGACTCGCAAACTGATCTGGCCTCTTTCACAGCGCTACACGACGTCGCCGAGTTTGTCGCTGCACAGACGTTGGAGGTTAGCGTCGACACGGTCTCATTTACCCAACAATTTCCCAGGTGCGTGCGTCGTGCTGCATCATCATTCCCATGCCCGTGAGGCTGATCTATTTCGTTTTAAAAAAAGGAAAACCTTTACGCGTGCCGAGTTTGGAAAGACGCTGCGAGAGTTGGGGTTGACGCCTTCCGCGGTGGGTCGTGTTGTTTTTTTGAAGAGGAGGAATTGATGATAGTGTTTGCTTTGGGTGGGTAGGTCTTGATCGCGTCTTGATGGACAAGGGATGGCCGGAGGAACGTTTTTTTGGTGGTGTATGATATGCGGTGTGTACTATATACGCATGAAAACAACATGCAAGGACATCCAATAGAGTCAAGCTAAACAACGACATGTACGCGAAATTCCGCAAGCCAAGGGGGTCCGAATGTATGATATATATTCCTGAATCTACAACACAGCATGCTCGTTCTTCTAGTACTCCAACAGGGTGATCGCACCGTCGGTATGTCCGAGCGCGATCCGCCCTGCTTCTTCCTCCATCGCGATCCGCGTCCACGCGTCGTCGCTGCGCATACCAAACACCGTCGAGGCACCACTCGAGTTCGTGGTGACGGTTGGATCTGCGCTCGTCGTTGTTGCTACCCTACTCCCACCCGCCTCCACATCGACTCCCACCATCGACGCCCCCTCATCCCCAGTGCGAACCATCTTCCCTGCCAACCGCTGACCGTGCTCACTCGGCCCAAACCACTCCTCCGTATGATCATCCAACCACAGCGCTGTACCGTACCGCCCAAGCGTCATCGCAGACTGACCGAACAAGCGGACAGGCGAGCCGATGGTGTGGGTGGGGTGCGGGCGGGGGTCATACGGGAGGTTGTACTCGGTCGTAGACACGGGTGAGGGTGGTTGGGGTGAGGACGGTGTTGTCGGTGATGACCTTGGTGTCGGGGTACGTCTTCCACGCCCGCCCCCGGTGTGGTAGGTAGGGTTTGGGAGTAGGAGGTAGTGATGGAGGACATTGACGGGCCATGGGTAGATGCTTCCGAAGCGCACAAATATTTGGATGGGATGCGGGCCTGGGCTGGAGGATGGGGACGCGTGTTGTTCGCATAGCACGACGGTGTCGGTGCGCCATTGGAGCTTGAACTGTGCGAGTGGGTAGGCGATAGGGGGGCCACGGGCGGAGAGGAGGCTTGGGCGTGGTGTGGTGGTGTAGATCTCGATGGACTGGATACGGACAACGAGGGCGTAGTCGTGTGCGAGGTGGATGGCTTGCACGCGGTCGTCGGGCTGGGGTGTAAGTGAGTGAGTGAGTTCGGCGACAGTGTGCTGACTGACCTGGATGAGGGATGGGTTGAGGAGCTGGAGCTTTTCTTGTTGGAGATCGGCGAGGTCCCAGATACAGAGAGCCCCGCCGTTGTCTATGCGACGGGTGACGAGGGTGGACCCTGTGAGGAGATGGAGTTCGCGGATGCCATCGATGGTGGCTTCTGTTTCGAACGCACACTCAGGGTCCTGAGCATCAAAGTGGATTGAAAACGTCTCTGTCCTAGTATCACACCGCTCAAACCGCGGGACGAGAAACGTTTATGAATAACGTACTGAGCAGATTGCATCGCCAGAACGGCTGAACTGGTGGGATCGGAATTAAGGACGACGCCGCCGTACGGGCCATCGGCATGTCTGAGCTCTGCGACGCATCTTGGCCGCTCGGGCGCCACGTCCCAGCATTGTAAAAGATAGGCTCGTGGCCGTGCCGTCATTCGGACCGAGATCAACCAGCGGTTTGATCGGCCGGGTAAGAACTGGAGAAAGATGATGCGCGCGCTCGGTTCGGTAGGGGTGTTGAAGGTGACTTGTCTGTGGGGGACGGGCGTGGGCGAGGTCCAGATGCGACGGAGTGAGAGGGCGCGGTGGGTGAGGGATTCGATGTCGTGGGTGGAGAGGTCGGCGAGGGTGGTTGAGCCGAGGTTGGGGTAGGGGATGTGTTGATCGAGGACGTGTGTGCGGAAGAGGAGAGCCCAGAGAGAGCGGAGGTGTGTCACTGCGCAGAGGCTCTTGCATGTCTAGATGGAGGGTGAGGAGAGGACGGTGAGACGGGGACGAGGACGTACGCGACGGAGTGCGAGTACACTCTGCAGGGGGAGGTGCACGACGATGTCGAGGAGAATGTCGAGCGGAACGGGGAGAGAAGGCGAGTTGTCCCAGGTATCCATGGGGGTTGTTTAGTGGTGCGAGGATGATTTATAGACATTCCCGTTGTATGGGGAGTGAACATGCGAAAAAATCGGAGGTGAAGGTGCAGGACGAAGAAGTGTCCGCGAATATCGTGTCAGTTGGTGTTGAGATTAGATTAGATTCGTCACGAGAAAAACCGACGACGTTCTGTTCATTTCCCAATTGACACACACACAATGTTAATGGACCTCGACGACGCCACACCACAACCGGCGAGGAGAGGGTCCTCCGCACACGACCGTCCCTCGCGCGCACCGTCTGGTCCGAGAATACGCACAAGACCAAAACACTCGGTCGACATTCCAAGTAGTCCCGGCCCGCCATCCCCAGAAGGTCCCGCTTCCTCTACACCTCACTCTCCCGCACTCGACTCAATCACACTCTCCCTCGCACACCTCCCTTTTCACCCACCACCACCTCCCCACGTAGACGCTGCAGTCCAAGCACCCTCCACACCACCACCACCCCCCACCGCACCCCAAAAATCCACTCCCGCAACATTCATCGCCCCGCCCCCTCTCACACCCCCACCCACCATCACATTCCAGTCCACCCCCATCCCTTGGAAAGGCTAGGAATTGTCGAGAGAGGTCAGCGCCGCCCGTGACGAGATTCATGTGAAGACG
>JBBPQP010000158.1:0-43127 GCA_038092555.1 Boletus subgraveolens | reverse complement strand
CAACAACTTGGACTCCACACCGCCCCCAACAACCTCCCCGTCCACAGGCGCAAGCACCAGTTCCAGCTGCAAAGGCTGTGCCCCCTTATCAATACCACCCGAACGCTACGGGATCCTTTTCGGGAGCAGGCGCTCCAATGGATATCGGAAAATTGCATGCACAAGGAAAATGTATCAGCTGCACAAAAGATGGGAAGGACCAAGCCTGGCCTTGTCCAACTCACTTCAAACCACGCCCCCAACAAGTCTGTACGTTCGAAATAAATGGACATGTAATAGAATACGATTCTGCTCGCCAATTGGCAGAGAAGGTGGCAGAGCACACCAAAAAGGATTTTCCAAACGTAGAGTAGCCCAGTCGTCTACCTCTACGAACACTACTTCATCTTGTACTAAGTCATTGAATACATTCTCTGTCTTACAAGTAGAAGAACCGACTGAACCTGAGTGTGATGCGGCTGCTAAGCGCCCTCCACCAACTATACTACAACGCCCCAAAAAGGCAAAGAAAGAGTCAATACCAGTTGTACCTCTGGTTAAAGAAAAGGGTACCAAAAGCCAATCAGTAGAGAAAAGGAACAAGCGTTCCTCATGGTTAAACACAGTAGATCCCTGGTCGACGCAGTGGATCCAACAAGTATGTCAGAACACGGATGAAAAGAGAGCACTTGCCCATCTCCGATCGTTTGTGCACAACACAAGAGTAGTGGAAGTCACTCCTCAGCTGATCACTGAGATTAGTGGCATGTCCCCAATCGAGGCCCACCTGTCGTTGCGTGAGCTGCAAAGCAAACCACGATATAAGAAAATCTCGAAAAAGGATGACCACTCACTAACGGTACACGTTGGGATGTTACTTGACAACGGGAGAACAATAGAAGCCGACGCACTCATCAACTTGGGCTGCACTGGCTCCACCATTGATGCATTCTTCGTGAAACAGAACAACTTTCCTACTCACAAACTCCCCCGTCCTATCCCTGTGTACAACGCTGACGGCACACCAAATTCCAGAGGCACAATTACCGACTTTGTTCTGGTGGAACTCTCCATCCAGGACCACGTCGAAAAGATTTCCCTTGCAGTGACTGACTTGGGACACATCCATTGTTCCTCGGTTATGACTGGCTCAAACATCACAACCCAGTGATTGATTGGGCCTCGCAATCCATTTCCTTCTCGTGCGAAGATCATATCCCCGATCTGATCCCTACCGAGGACGATGACGACGATTCGGAGTATCGTCAATCTTGGAAGGAGGGTGATCACATCTTCAAAATCAAAGCCCTCAATTACCTCATGTCATGAGGCCTCACCCAAGATCTTGCAATCGAAGCACAAAAGGAAAAACATCTCAAAACCTTCAAGGATGTAGTACCAGAAGCCTATCATCCATTCAAAGACGTGTTTGCCAAAGAGACATTCGATGAATTGCCTCCGTCTCGACCATGGGACCATGCAGTCAAGTTACTCCCAGGCGACCACCAAGTCGACTGTAAGACCTACAACCTCACGGTCGACAAACAAAAAGAACTGGACACCTTCCTCGAAGAAAACCTCACCTCTGGTCGTATCTGCCCCTCTAAATCTCCATTTGCATCCGCCTTCTTCTTCATCAAAAAGAAAGATGGAAGACTTCGCCCCGTCCAGGATTATCGAAAACTTAACGCCATCACTGTAAAAAATCGATATCCTCTTCCTCTCATTGCCGAGTTGATTGACAAGCTGAAAGGAGTGAAACACTTCACCAAACTCGACATTCGATGGGGATATAATAACATACGAATGAAAGAAGGAGATGAATGGAAAGCAGCTTTCCGAACCAATTGAGGACTCTTCGAGCCCCTCGTAATGTTCTTTGGATTGACCAACTCTCCAGCAACCTTCCAGACCATGATGAACCACATCTTCCGCGATCTGATCAATCGAGGAAACGTGGTTGTATACATGGATGACATCTTGATCTTCACGGACTCCATAGAACAGCACCGCCAAATCGTACGAGAAGTACTTCAAATCCTCCGAGAAAATAAATTGAGTCTACGACATACAAAATGCAACTTTGAAGTCGACAAAGTTGAATATCTCAGACTCCTCGTATCACATCAGAAGCTGCGAATGGATCCAACAAAGATCAAAGGTGTCACCGAATGGCCTGTCCCGAAGTCTAAGAAAGAAGTCAGAGGATTCCTTGGATTCCTCAATTTCTATCGAAGATTCGTAAAGGACTTTGCCAAGATAGCCAAGCCGCTTAACGCCCTCACTTCAGAGAAAGTAGAGTTCAAATGGTCAGATGAATGTCAAAAAGCCTACGAACTTCTAAAAGAAACCATCACAACTGCACCAGCACTCATTATGCCTGAAAACGATAAACCATTCCGTCTTGAAACAGATGGATCAGGAATCGGCATTGGAGCAGTCCTTTCTCAAGAAAAAGATGGATGTTGGCACCCTGTGGCATTCATATTGCGGTCGTTGAATGAAGCGGAGAGGAACTACCATGCGGCAGATCTCAAGATGGCAGCTATAATATTCGCACTAAAAGAATGGCGCCACTACCTACTCGATGCCAAACACGAGTTCGAGATCTTGACCGACCATAAGAACCTCGAATACTTCAAACGACCCCAAGACCTATCGAGACGACAAGCAAGGTGGAACCAACTCTTACAAGAGTACCACTTCGTGATCAAACATCGGTCAGGAAAGACCAATCCAGCCGATCCACTCTCCCGACAACCTGACTTCGATACAAAAGTCGTCGACAACAAAGAGATCACCATGCTGAGTCCCGAACAATTCTCGAATGACAAGGGAGCTGCTGTGCGCTCTATCGCATTCGAAGAACGAATCAAGAATCTTCAATCGCGCGCCGAAAAATTTGCAATCGAAGGAGTCAAAAAGAGCAACTCACCATGGAAGCTCAAAGATGGATTGATCCACTGGGGAAACGCTCTCTACGTCCCCATGGAACCATCTCTTCGAGAAGCAATTATTGTCCAGAATCATGATCACCCGCTATCAGGACACCCTGGCGCATGAAGAACAACAGATTTGATTCGAACAAGATACTATTGGCACTTGATGAAGAAAGATGTGACTCGCTATGTCTCTGGTTGCGACATCTGTCAGGAAGTCAAAACCAAGGCAAAACGAACCCAATTGCATCCCAACGAACCCGCCGATGGACCATGGGAAGTGATATTGATTGACCTTATTGGTCCACTACCAGAGTCAAATGGCAAAAACGCTATTCTTACCATCATCGACACGTTCTCCAAAATGGTGCATTTTTTCCCAATCTCCACTACGATCACTTCTGCAGGTGTTGCCAAAATATACCAAGATCACATATTCAAACTCCATGGCACACCAAGGAAGATCATCAGTGACAGAGGACCACAATTCGTCTCCTCATTCATGACAGCACTACAAGAACTTCTGCAAATCGAAGGGAATCCATCCACAGCCTACCATCCTCAAACAGACGGACAATCAGAACGATTCAATGTGCTGGTCAAACAATACCTCCGCATCTACGTAAATCATCGACAGTCTGACTGGACGGAATGGCTCCTCTTAGCCGAATTTGCACATAATTCCAAAGTTTCCTCTGCAACAAAAACGTCCCCATTCTTATTGAATTACGGACAAACCCCTCACATCAACACTTCACAAAAATCAACTGCGAGAAACGGAAACGAGGAAGCATCGGTGTTTGTCGAGGAGATGAAGAAAAGCCACACTCGAGCAAAGGAAGCTCTCCAGCATGCCGCTAATGACATGAAGAAATATCACGATCGAGGGACTCAACCACCACGAGAATACCAGCCAGGAGATCTCATATTGTTAGAGTCCACAAACATCCGATCAGACCGACCTTTGCGAAAACTAGACGACAAGCGATACGGTCCTTTCAAAGTCGTAGCTAAAGTCGGAAAGGGAGCCTACAAGCTCAAGTTGGACTCAAAGTGGCGAGGAATACACCCGGTCTTCAACGAATGTCTCCTACATCCATACCATAAAGGAGAATTCCCCTCTCAAAAGAAGCCACCTCCTCCACCACCTATTGTCCAACCACAAGGAGAGGAGCAAGAGATCGAAAACATCGTAGATTTGAGAGAACAAAGGGGTAACGTTGAATATCTCGTCCACTGGAAAGGATTCTCCCGAGAAGAAAACGAATGGAAAAAAGCGTCAGACTTAGAAAATGCCACAGACGCTCTCAAAGATTTCCATCGTCTTCATCCAACCGCTCCTCGACCGAAGAAAACGATGCGAGTGCGCTTTGCAGATGCCGACTCCCCTTGTTCCTGCCCAATCTGTCTCAACACTCCTCTCCCTACTCCTTCTCCGATGTTTCTCAATCCTGACTTCCTTTCCTTCCGTGAAAACATGGATCGTCTGCGAAATTACTCCTTTGACACTCCCCTTACAGACACTTCATATATAGAAGGCGAGATTGTCGAAAGGGACTTCGACTCTTAAGGGGGGGTAATGTCAGAACCTTATTTTCCTATTCTTCTAATTCCCTCTTCTTCTCTTCACCATTCACATCAATCACAGAATGTCATAGAATCCTATGGAACATTCCACATACTTCTCTGATCGCTTACCGTTACTTAGTCAGCATATGTCCAGTAGTATATATACTCTCCCATGTATCATAGTATTTCCTCAGAATCGGATCATCTTCACTTGAGAACAACACCAAAGAGTATTCCCTAAGGGCTTTCTTAAGACGGTCTGATAATATCCTCAAGTGATGCTATGTCAAGTTTGTCAGAGGTGCCAAATGCATGCTATACTTACATCTTTTGAAGTGAAATCACCTGATAAGTCTTATTTTCCAATCAAAATCTTGCCTTAAATCATCCCATGTTACAAACAAGATATATAATTATTTTGATATCAATGATGTCCAAAAAGTATGTCAAAGACATCATCCAATCAAATTTATGCAATATATATTTTAGCCATCCATTATTTATGTATAATGAATATGATATAAAATATTAGCACCAGTGTTGTTTTCACCTTTTTCTGTACATATATCTATCATATGTAGATATACAATTGAAGCATATAAACAATACAGCAACATCTCCAATCCATCCAAGCAATGCATTGGTACCAATCCCCAAACTTCCACTGTGTTCTTCATCCCCACCAGGTTGTCAATCCAAAGCTGTCAGAACCTTCTTCTTTCTTCACCTTTCTTCTCTTCACTTCTTCACTCTTCCCATCAATCACAGAATATCATGGAACATTCTTGATCATTCTCCGATCGCTTACCACTTCTTAGTCAGCATCCCTCTAGTAGTATATGTATATACTCAACCTGTATTGTAGATAATTCCCCTCAGAATTGGATCATCTTTACTTCTGAACATCCCCAAAGGGTTTTCCCTAAGGCCCTTTAGAAGACGATCTGATATAATCCAATTCTCCATTACCTTACCATTAACCCTTCCACCTCTCATCATCGTTGCCCTTGACAGCAAACTTCTTGCTTGTCGTTGATCTCCTTCCCTCTATCTGCTGTGTCATATGCGGACCTCAGCATTAAGAGGAATCTGTCGCCTAGACACAAACTAGGATCGGTTTAACACTGAGCAAAGGTTAATTGCAGCTTCTGCGCTGCGCATATGGTCGTCCGCCATACAAATAAGGATAACGTTGCTCAGTCCCAAAGTGCACCAGGGATAGTCCGTGTAAAGTCTGGATGATAACTTGACTTATACACTTGTTGACTGCGAGACCATCATCCATTGCTACACATTAGTAGTGCTGACATCGAGCACCCTCACTCTGTCTCTCCCAACAAGCTGAAGAAGCCCTCAAGCTTCTAGAAACTCTCCCCACATTCCACTGCGTTCAGACTTGATCCTGGCTGAGTTGTCCACTAGATGAGTAAGCAGGAGCTTGGTCGTTGCGTCCCAGAAGGTCGAAGCAACCTTCTCTACCCTGACTCTAGCGGAGGCAATAGAAAACGCCCACCATTGGAATGAACCCTATCCTGATATTCATGTCCCATACTCTTCCTATCCCATCACACACAAAGAAACCTACCGTCTCACCCTCTTCCATGACAACCTAATCCACAATCCACACCGAAAATCTTGGCACTATATTTGTGCACTCGATTGTCGTCTACAACAAAGAAAAATCATCAAGGCATACCAAGCTACCTGGTTAAACTCCCCTGACAAAAACAGTCTGTAATCATTTCCTCCCCAAACATCATCCATGTCCCGTTGTACTATAATAACCAACTGACCCACATTGCAAGCAGCGTCAATCTTGGGAACGACAACCCCTCATACCATCCATGCTCCCCAGGCTACGCAGTCTATCCTGCCATTCCGATCCCGTCTAGACGACTCGCGACCCCCATCTGTCAATCCATATCAGATTCATCTTCTGGAGACTCCTGTCGCAGGTACTTCGACTTCCCTGCTGATGATCACGAGGGAAGTTCCATATATCGACAGGAGGGAAAGACAGTAGCATTGAAGATCAAGGAGCAGATATTGGCATTTTTCGACTAGTATGCCGAATGGATAATGAACTTCACGATCAGCGCTCATGGGGCTGGCCTCCCACCACTGATCCCTTACAACGTGATTGAAATGCTGCCCAGTCTCCAGCCCCCCTCCTATACCCAACCAACGTTCGGATTACTAAGGAGTACTTCCCGACCACTTCCATCCGAACCCACGCCCCAAATGCTGCTGGCTGCAGAGCGCCAAGCGCAGGAGGGAGTTTATGGATCTATGCACACCCCCCACCCCAGAGTCAATCTTTCTTCATCAGGAGGCCGCTTAGGAAAGAATCGCCTGCCCAAGCCCACCTACTTCGATGGCAACAAGGAAACTTTCATGCAATGGGTGCGAACAATGAAGATGTATCTACGTTCCTTCGAAGAAGGAATGCCGGACGACCAGCAGAAAATCACAATTGTCCTATCATTTCTTACTGGGAACAATGCCACAGGGCGCTTTGCCAACTTATTCGTAATCCAGAATGAAGAACATTTGGATCAATATCCCTTCGCAACATTTTGGGACACTCTCGTGGAGACGTTCCAACCCAAGTCGCTGCAATGAGATGCAGAGAGGAAACTGCACACCTTGAAGCAGAGTACCAATGAAACGATCGAGGACTTCTTTATCAAGATGTCTACACTTATCGTCGAAGCAAAGTGGAACATCCAATCACACGGAGTTCATCTTATGGAGATTGCATGGAACGGGGTACACTTCAAATACATGGAGTTCGTCATCAGTCAGATTCCCGGCATCATCGATGCACACGATATCCATGTATGGGAGAAAGAGTTGATTCGTGCCGAATACTCCCTCCGCACTCTGAACGATGTGAAAAAGGCCTCACTCCACACCACATCTTGGGTTCCACACCGCCCCCAACAAACATCCCACCCCCCGGTGACGGTATCAGTTCCAGCTGCAAAGACCGTCCCCACTACCTACCAGTACTATCCCAATGCCACCAGTATATTCTCGGGCGCAGGCGCCCCAATGGACATTGGCAAGTTGCGTGCACAAGGAAAATGCATCAGTTGTGCTAAAGAAGGGAAAGATCAGGCTTGGCCCTGCCCAACTCACTTCAAACCGCGTCCTCGTCAAGTCCGCACATTCGAGATAAATGGACATACCATAGAATACGACTCCCCATGACAACTTGCAGAAAAAGTGGCAGAGATTACAAAGAAGGATTTTCCCAATGTAGAATAGCCCAGTTGTCTATCTCTACAAATACTACTACTTCGTCTTGTATCACATCTAAGTCATTGAATAAATTCTCTGTGCTACACAATGAAGAACCGACTGAATCTGAGTGTGACGTGGCTGCTGAGCGCCCTCCACCAGCAATATTACAATGCCCCAAAAAGGCGAAAAAGGGCACACCAGTTATACCTCTGGATAAGGAAAAGGGTACTGAAAGTCAAATGGTAGAGAAAAGGAACAAGCGTTCCTCATGGCTGAATATGGTGGATCCATGGTCAACACAATGGATTCAACAAGTGTGTCAAAAGACAGATGAGAAAAGAGCACTTGCTCACCTCCGTTCATTCATACATGACACCAGAATAGCAGAAGTCACACCTCAGCTGATCACTGAGATTAGTGACATGTCCCCAATTGAGGCCCACCTGTCATTGCGCGAGCTGCAAAGCAAGCCACAATATAAGAAAATCTCGAAAACGGATGACCACTCACTTACTATACATGTGGAAATGCTACTTGACAATGGGAGAACAGTTGAAGCCAATGCACTCATTGACTCCGGATGCACTGGTTCAACTATTGATGCTTCATTTGTCAAAAGGAATAACCTCCCGACACACAAACTCCCCCGTCCCATTCCTGTGTACAATGCTGATGGAACACCTAATTCACAAGGTGCCATCACCGACTTTGTTCTGGTGGAGCTCTCCATCCAGGACCACGTCAAAAAAATCTCTCTTGTGATGACTGACCTCGGAACACATCCGTTGTTCCTTGGTTATGACTGGCTCAAACGTCACAACCCTGTGATCAATTGGGCCTCGCAATCTATTTCTTTCTCGTGCGAAGATTATATTCCTGATCTCATCCCTACCAATGACGACGATGACAATTCGGAGTATCACCAATCTTGAAAGGAGGGTGATTGCATCTTCAAAATCGAAGCCCTTGATTACCTCATGTCCCGAGGCATTGCCCAAGATCTAGCGATCGAAGCACAGAAAGAAAAACATCTTAAAACCTTTGAGGACATTGTGCCAGAAGCCTATCATGTGTTCAAAGACGTCTTCGCCAAAGAAACATTTGACGAACTACCCCCGTCCCAACCATGGGATCACGCAGTCGAACTACTTCCGGGCGACCACCAAGTAGACTGCAAGATGTACAATCTTACAGTTGACAAATAAAAAGAGCTCAACACATTCCTCGAAGAAAATCTCACTTCCAGTCACATTCGTCCCTTCAAATCACCATTCGCATCCACCTTCTTCTTTATCAAAAAGAAAGATGGAAGACTTTGCCCTGTCCAAGATTATCGGAAATTAAACGCCATCACCATAAAAAACCGATACCCTCTCCCCTTGATCACCAAATTAATCGACAAGCTCAAAGGAGCAAAACACTTCACCAAGCTCGACATTCGATGGGGATACAACAACATACAAATGAAAGAAGGAGACAAATGGAAAGCTGCCTTCCGAACCAACCAAGGACTCTTTGAACCCTTAGTAATGTTCTTCAGATTAACCAACTCCCCAGCAACTTTCCAAACAATGATGAACCACATCTTCCGCAATCTGATCAATCGAGGAAACGTGGTCGTCTATATGGATGACATCTTGATCTTCACGGAATCAATAGAACAACATCACAAAATTGTACAAGAAGTACTTCAAATCCTCTGAGAAAATAAACTAAGCCTCCGTCACACTAAATGCGACTTTGAAGTTGACAAGGTCGAATATCTCGGGCTTCTTGTATCACACCAAAAATTGCGAATGGATCCAATGAAGATCAAAGGAGTAACTGAGTGGCCGGTCCCCAAGTCAAAGAAAGAAGTCAGAGGATTCCTTGGTTTCCTCAACTTTTATCGATGATTCGTAAAAGACTTTGCCAAAATAGCATGACCACTCAATGCTCTCACATCCGAAAAAGTAGAATTCAAATGGACAGAAGAATGCCAGAAAGCCTATGAACTTCTAAAGGAAACCATCACGACTGCCCCCGCACTTATCATGCCTGAAAATGACAAACCATTCTGTCTCAAAACAGATGGATCTGGAATCGGTATAGGAGCAGTCCTTTCCCAAGAAAAAGAAGGCCACTGGCATCCAATCGCATTCATATCACGGTCATTGAATGAAGCAGAGAGGAACTACCATGCAGTGGATCTCGAAATGGCAGCCATAATATTCGCATTAAAAGAATGGTGTCACTACCTACTCGATGCCAAACATGAATTCAAGATCCTGACAGACCATAAGAACCTCAAGTACTTCAAAAGACCACAAGATCTATTGCGACTACAAGCATGGTGGAACCAACTCCTCCAAGAGTATCACTTTGTGATTAAACATCAATCGGGAAAAACCAATCCAGCTGACCCACTCTCCTGATGACCTGACTTCAACACAAAAACCGAAGATAATAAGGAGATCACCATGCTAAGTTCAGAACAATTCTTGAATGACAAGGGAGCTGCTGTGTGCTCTATCGTGTTCGAACAACAAATCAAAAACCTCCAATCTCGTGCCGAGAAATTCACAATCGAAGGAGTAAAAAAGAGTGATTCACCATGGAAACTCAAAGATGGATTAATCCACTGGGGAAACACTCTCTACATTCCCATGGAACCATTTCTTCGAGAAGCAATCATTGTCCAGAATCATGACCACCCCCTATCTGGACATCCTGGTGCATGAAGAATGACAGATTTGATTTGAACGAGGTATTATTGGCCCTCAATGAAGAAAGATGTTATTCGTTATGTCTCTGGTTGTGACGTTTGTCAGAAAGTCAAAATCAAAGCTAAATGAATGCAACTGCACCCAAATGAGCTCACCAACGGACCATGGGAAGTAATTTTGATCAACCTCATTGGTCCACTTCCAGAGTCGAATGGCAAAGACACCATCCTCACCATCATCGACACATTCTCAAAAATGGTGCATTTCTTCCCTATCTCCACCACAATCACTTCTGCAGGAGTTGCCAAGATTTACAGAGATCATATATTCAAACTCCATGGCACTCCAAGGAAGATTATCAGTGATAGAGGACCACAATTTGTCTTGTCCTTCATGACAGCACTACAAGAGCTTTTGCAAATTGAAGGGAACCCTTCTACTGCTTATCACCCCCAAAGGGACAGACAATCGGAACGGTTCAATGCATTAGTCGAACAATACCTCCGCATCTACGTAAATCACCAACAATCTGATTGGACAGAATGGCTCCCTCTTGCGGAATTCACACACAACTCCAAGGTCTCTTCTGCTACAAAGACATCCCCATTCCTCTTGAACTATGGACAAACTCCCCGTATCAATATGACACAAAGATCAGTCGCAAGGAACGGAAATGAAGAGGCATCAGTGTTCGTCGAAGAGATGAAAAAGAGTCACGCTAGAGCAAAAGAAGCTCTCCAACACGCTGCCAATGACATGAAGAAATATCATGATTGAGTAACTCAACCACCACAAGAATATAAACCTGGAGATCTCATGCTACTAGAGTCAACCAATATTTGTTCAGATCGTTCTTCTCGAAAACTAGACGACAAACGATACAGTCCCTTCAAAGTCATGGCGAAAGTTGGAAAAGGAGCGTATAAACTCAAGCTCAACTCTAAATGGCAAGGAATTCATCTGGTCTTCAATGAATGTCTTCTCCACCCATATCACAAAGGAGAATTTCCTTCACAAAAGAAACCACCTCCTCTGCCACCAATCGTACAACCACAAGGAGAGGAACAAGAAATCGAAAATATTGTTGATTCACGTGAACATCAAGGAAATATCGAGTATCTCATTCATTGGAAGGGGTTCCCTTGAGAAGAAAATGAATGGAAGAAAGTGTCTGAACTAGATAACGCCTCTGACACTGTCAAGGACTTCCATTGTCTCCATCCTACAGCTCCTCGACCCAAGTGAACCATGAGAGTCCATTTCGCCGACTCCGATTCACCATGTTCTTGTCCCATCTGCCTCAACCAACCTCTCCCTACTCCCTCCTCTATGTTCCTAGATCCCAATTTTCTTTCCTTCTGAGAAAACATGGATCGCTTACATAATTATTCATTTGATGTACCTCTTACAGACACCCCATATTTAGAAGGTGAACTTGTCGAAAGGGACTTTGACTCTTAAGAGGGGGGTAATGTCAGAACCTTCTTCTTTCTTCATCTTTCTTCTCTTCACTTTTTCACTCTTCCCATCAATCACGGAATATCATGGAATATTCTTGATCATTCTCCAATCACTTACCACTTCTTAGTCAGCATCCCTCTAGTAGTATATATACTTGACCTGTATTGTGGATAATTCCCCTCAGAATTGGATCGTCTTTACTTCTGAACATCCCTGAAGGGTTTTCCCTAAGGCCTTTTAGAAGACGATCTGATAAAAGCCCATCCAACATGGCTTCTCTAACAGCAGTAGAAGTTGATGATCAAACTTTTGATAGTGCTGATGACCTGGATGACCCAGACACCTGAAGCAATGCTAATGCTCCTCCAACAATAGAGCAATCTGGTGTGTTATTTTTTCTTTCTCCTCACCTGTTACCGACATATCTGGATCAAACAATCAAATTTCTTCTGACACTTATGGACACAGCATTTGACTGGTTCCTCATTTGAGTGGACACCATATCCATCTTCATGCACTACATTTGTGTCACAAATTGTATGCCTGGAAACACAACCCCATCCAATGTGACACATTCTCACAGTATATATAAAAAATTATAATGAAATAATATATATATAATATTTTAGGGGTAGTCATGGACTTATGATAAGCAGATTGAATTCTGATCAGAAGCATAATAGATTGTGGGTATTAGGAGATGAATGTACAAATACACAAACACATGAATACTTATGAAGAAGGAACCAATATGAGGCCTGGTTATTACAGACAATTGTCAAGGGCATGTACAATTTCATTAGACAATGCCATTAGTAGTTCATGCACACCTGTGTCCCCATTCTTGTTCAGCAACACACTCCTAATGCAAATCACCCCAGAAGAGGAATAAAATGACCATGATCTTATAATCATGTGAGATGGTAAGACAGTAAATGTTGAACAGTCAGTTGTTGTTGTAAATTGGGTATTGAAACATTTACTCATGATACTTTTGAAGACTGATGATGGTGTTGATGAATCACAGGGCAACAAACAAGAGTTGGCCCAAACTGGGTTGCCACACAAATCTGCTACACTGCCATTGTCACTCTTTCACATGATGATTGCAGCACTCATTTAAAGATGGTTTGAAGTAATATGCTGAGTGTTGTTTACATGCAGGTCTTGCACTTCATCTTATTGCTAATACATCCAATAAATGCACTGACAATGAAGCTTTGGAGGAGTGGATGGAACAGGGTGCTTGTTGGTCAGCAATGGAAAAGCCAAGAATATTTCAGATGAAAGGGACTATATACATGTTCAATAAACACCCATACAAATTACTCTGATCAAGCAAGGTTTGTGCTAACACTGACCATTTCAGAGATGTTCTTACATTCTCCTGGCTTTAATTGACTTTTGCTCCTGATTGGATAATCATTCAACAATTATGCATTTTAATTTATGTACATCTGTACTTACTACATGTATATGTATTATATCTTTTCTTTTAAATTTTCATTTCATTATTTTATTTCATTCTCTCTCCCTCTCACAATGTCCACAGATCATCATACATATGATAAGTTCCCAACCAATCAATTTTAAATCACCATCTGCTTTCAACACTGCTTTAGTAGATATCATGGATACCTATGTATGACAATGGTCAATGAATACCACTATAATATTACATTTCTGAATGCCATGCAACTACTATCCAACTTTATTATGCTTTCCTCAATCAAGTCCACCCAGTCCATCCCTTCCCCACTTCTTTCACTTACCCACCTCATCAACTTTGAGCTCCACTGGAGCATACTAGCTGGTTTGTTGATATCACCTCCCTGGACAACTGTGATACTGCATCACCAAGTGATCTGATGTCAATAGCCTCACTAAACTTTCTGATCCTCACTGGTATAGATATTCCAGACAATTCACAACCCCCATCATACCACCCTAGTATGCCACTTCTCTATCACTGGCTAATGGCAGTTGATGTCAAGTTATGGGCCCTGGTTGCCCTGGACATCAACAACTGTTTGTGGGCACAAATGTTTTATAAGGTTTTTGGACATGAGCCATCAAAGACAATATTTTCAGAAATGTATCAAAAGGCTATTGATCATCAAATTGCACTCTCAGGTGATACATGGGAACATGCTGCATTTTTCACTCATCCATTTTCATTCTTGACTAATATATTTCTCAGTATCAGTCTTGTGAGATGTGCTGGTGCAGACAGATAGTGTGTTGTATTCAAAGAATACACTAAGGGTCATTGAAAGAATTGTCAAAATCACACTGTTTGATGTGGACATCATGAGTGTCCTAAAAGCCTCAGTGAGTGAGTTTTCATTCCAACCACTGAGCTTGTCACCTAGTATCAGACTTCAATTTACAGCAGGATAGGTTCAGTTTTGAAACCATTGCCACAAGCAAGCCACTACCATCTGTTTGCCACACAATTTTACCAACTGCATCAAACTCCTTTCTCCCAGATCTCAATTCACCCTCCAATAGCATGTGAAGCTGAGAACACTACTCAAAAACCAGTCAAGGGAACTGGGCCTGCTGTCTGATTTCATTCTTGATCTTGTATTTACAGAAAGGTCTTAGGTACCTACCTTTGCTGAATTCTTTGGATAGTATTTCATGGAAGATCTCATGGTGAGTTCAAATAAATAGATTATTAAATGGGGTGAATGTGGAAGTAAGGAGGGAATACCAACTAGGAAGTTTGAGCATAGGCTGTTATATATGTTTGGGTATTGATGAACTAGGCCACCTCTGTTAGAAGGTGAAGCCAGCTGTTGGGGTGGTATGGAGTCAGGGCTTTAGTATGCCTGAGAGTGAGGGCACTACTGAATGCTGCAGTTGGGTTGGCCATACCCAGAATATTTATAACATGTGTTTTTGTGGATAAGACCGCATCAATTGCATCTGTTTGGCTTTTGCCAGTTGTTGCATAGGATGTTCCCTTTGCTATCAATGAGGTATCTGCTAGTGGTGCAGTGCACATATGTATGCAGGAGAGCCATTACATATTTTGGGGTCATTGCACTTTATTGACCTGGTATGAAGACAGTGGGATTTTTTGTTTTTTGTTTGCTTTCTCCACTCTCTGCTCAGGCTTGTTCCAATTTGGGGGATAAGGAGGGCAGTGTGGATTCTGTGATATGAGAGGGTGACTGTCAAAACTGATAGCAAGAAGGGGATCTTAAGTAAGAATCCCTTCTCCTGCTAGGGTCCCACATTGTAGTGTATGTTGGTAGAGCAGCAAGCTTGATGCAAGTGCTGGGGTGAGGAAGTGTAGCTATTGGCTGGGGCTTCAATCCTGTAAGGGGGGTGAAGTAGGCCTGGGGATGGGATGAGAGAAGGGAGAAGATCATGATGGTGGGATATTACCATAGCACCAGGATAGATACATAGGAGGCATGGAAACATGGAAAGAGAAAAGGATGTGGAGAGGTTATAAATTAGTGTCAAGCAACTGCAATGGAAGGGGACAGATTATGGACTGCCCTCTATGTAGCTTTCACTAGGAGTTTGTCATTTACAATGTGGAGTGAGTTGTTGAGCAGGTTGTTGAGCAGGTTGTTGTTGATGAGTACTATGTTGAAGGTGTGGTCACCTTTGAGCTTGAGCTTGTCATGCCATTGGCAGCAGATATTGTGAGCATATTTTAAAAATTTTGGCCCATTCACTGTTGATGATGAGGTGTGTGAGATGATTCCAAGGTACCAAAAGAATTTGGTGATGGCATTGATGTTCTTTACTGGCCAGCTTGCTTGCTTGATGTAGTAAAGGAAGTTATTCTTGGCTTGAAAAAACTTGCTGAATGATAAGTCACTGTTTAAATGAGCAGTGCTGGAGGCTTTGATGGATGTAATGGAGTAAAGAGTGAGAACATTGTCTTCTTCATAGGCAAATGCAATGAAACTGGTAAAATTGTTCCCAGGCTAATCAATTTACCTTCCATGGTTATGTAAGATACTATGAGCTAGGGATATATATATCTCCCAGACAAGACTGGTGACTAGTTCTACTAGCACAAGAGTTGGTGAGAAACTAGTGCAGCTAATAACATGGGTTGTTCATCAATTCTCAACAAAGTTTATAGACTGATTATGATGGATTCTTGAACAGTTGTATTGATAGTATTGATGGTGAGTTAGTGATTGAACACTAAGATGTGGTAGTAGTCAATTCTAATAGATTACTAGAGTAGTGTAATTGATTTGCAAGTTGTGTGAAAGTGTTTCCTAAAAAGGTTAGTAGCTTTGTGGCATGCTAATCTGATGATATGGTGGATTGTAAGGTTGTTAATATGTTCCAAGTTTTATTGGAAGTGTAGTCAATAGATCACTTAGTTCATGCAGATAGATTTTGTCAATTTAATCTTATTGTGCAACTAAGGAGAATATAAATGAGGCCTCTCACTGTACTATCACTTATCCCTTTAGGTGAATAGTCAAATGAGTAGAATAATAATCATGGTACTGGTGGTACTAGGTTGTTGGGGATCTATTCCATTTAGTTGCCCAAATTGGGGTTGTCTTCCTTGGGATTTTCTTCCTAAAAGTGTCCTATTATACTTGTTCACTCTTAGTACAAGTCTTTACTCCTAATAACATAGCTAGCAGTGTAAATAGAATGTGGAGGCTGTCCTGCACTAGGTTCTTTGAGGGTTATCTGTGGAGACTCCAATGGTGAGATAAAAGAATAAAAAATCTTAAAATATGATTTTTTTGAGTGGTCTCAAAAGTCCTCCTTGTATAAGTATTTACAGGGGCTGTGCTAGCCAATCAGAAGTCTTCTTGGCTGCTTACAAATGCCAAGACAATTATGAGTCATACTGAGTCATATTAATTCATATAGCCATTTTTGTACTAAGGTTTTGTACCAAGGGAATGCCAAGAGAATTATGAGTCATAATGAGTCATGCTGAGTTACAATGACTCATACATGGTCACATGATTATTTCAACTCACTTACACTTAGCTATGTAGTTGATATTCATAGAAATATTTAGCAATGTACTAACAATGCTATGAAATGAGAAACATATTGATTACTTGCTAATCTTTGAGTGAAATAATCTGGAAAACAAACATATGGTGCATGGTCATACTAAGGGTCATCTAACTCTAAGGTATTGGAAGATTCTAATACTTGTAGTGGTAGAATTTTGATGTTTTTAAGTAAAGCTTTTCTGGCCATACATACATATGTATATAACACTGGTTTGATGGAGTTTAACATTGTTTGATGAGGTTAGGCTGAAGGTGTCATCTGATTGGGCCTTGTGTGTGTGGGCAGTATTCTTGCAGCCTTTGGAAGAGAAATACCATAGTTCAATAAAGTTGAAAGTGTTGATCTTCTGTAGAGCAAATTGGAAAGGATGGGAAATAAGAACACTTAGTGGTAGGAGCAGTAGTAAGTTGTTCAATCACCTGTTGTTTGTTTTTGTGGTGAGCAGCCATGAGAGCTTGATGAATTATCATGTAGATATTGGAATGGAATTTGAATCTTGCTTCAAGTAATGAATTGGCCATGGCAGATGCTGGTATTGGGTGAGAGATGAATGTGGGAGTATTATTATGAGTGGCTACTAGGGTGATGTGTGAAATGAAAGTGGTGAAATGATTGATGAAGATGAGTGGGCAGGCTCAGATAAGAATGGCAGAAGTATGGCAGGAAAAGAAAAGCTGCCCATTACTTAGTGCCAGCCATCCAAAGACAATGCTGTGTCCTAAATATTGCAAACCTTGTTATGTAATGAGGCATAGCAACAGAGAGTGGGTCCAAAAACAATATTCATGCCCATCAGATATCTTGGAGGAAATCAAACCAGTCAGAGTATAGGGGGTCATACAAAGTACACTGGACAATATTTTGTAAGACAGTGTTGCCAAACCACAAGAACTATATACAATGACAATGATTTGGATGGGTTTAGAAACAAAAATGAAGATTTGGTGCACCTTGGACAGAGGCAGGTTACCAACAGTGGCTTTCTGGTGCCTTTTCAAACCTCCCCCCTCTCTTTGGTTCCTAAACCAGGCAAACCAGGGAAGTTTTGTCTTGTTCAGAATCTTTCCTTTCCTCACACTCCCTCCTTATCCCCCCTTTCTATTAATTCCATAATTGATCCAGATCTCTATCCATTTTCCTTTAGCACATTTGCCATAGTTTGTTTAGTTCTATCTTAGCTATCTGCCAGATGCCAGAGCACTGTTTGTGATGTAGCTGAAGCTTACCACACCATACCACTATATCCCTTTTAATGGCACACCCTTGTCATACATACTAGTGATTATGATTTTTCCATTCATACATCTTGCTGCTTTGGATTCACCACCTCTGGGCGCATTTACAGTAGCATCAGCAGTACAGGCATGGATATGATGCACCACAAAGGCATTGGCCCAATTCTCTGTTGGATCAACAACCATCTATTTATATGACTACCACATTAACAACTGGACTCCTACAATATGTGCCACACTGCAATCACCCTACACATTCAAAACCAGGAAGTCCCATCTTTAGGGGGAAGATCATGGTTTACTGGAGACACTCTCCCTGACAAATCTGTCAAAGAGCATGATGAAGACTATTCCTTTCCTCTAAAGGACCTATCTTTACAATCACATCACCCTGACACCAACCTACTTTTCAGCTACAATATCAGCAACATTGATACCATGTCAGGGGAATTTGGCATACTGTGGAAAGCATCAAAGGACATCCCATTTTCAACCACTCCTGTTTTCATTGGATGCATGTGGGACCTCACAAAATCCACAGTCCAACTCACTGAAGGCAAGTGGATCAAATATCTCCAGGCCCTCATGGAATGGTCAAGCACACCCATACCCTAGAAGAAGTCCAAAAACCACATGGTAAACTAATCCACCTAACCCTCATTGTGCTTGAGGGGCACCCCTATCTTGTCAACTTTGAGGCCATGCTAGCCATTTTTGGAGAATTCCTTCTTAACCAGAACTCCACCTCAAGGTATGTACAAGGATGTCACATGATGGCAAAACACATTACAAACCCTTCCAATCCCACACCCCATCTCTTAGCCCTAACCCAATCTCAACCCCCAACCCATCTCCAACATGAGCTTTACCATTGGCATCAGCATCATTGTCAACAGTTACTAGGGAGCTGGGATCTCCATTCCAACTGATAGGGTGATGAATGTAACATCAGATGGGCCAAACCATTGGGTTCAAACTCACTATATACACTATCATTCACACTGGAGCCTCCAACTTATATTTCCAAGTATTTGGAAACAACCTGGACATCATTGAAGGATGAAAGAAGGGTCACAGTGGGAACTGGCACACCAATGACTCTTTCAAGCACATTCACTCTGCCCTTTCCAAAGCTGTGTGTACAGTTCACACCAGATATGTCCTGAGTGCTGCCAACCCTGCTGACCCCATTTCATGTGAAATTTATCCTACATTACATATCTATACTTATGCCAATATTTCCCATTTTCTAGGAAATTCAGCACTGTCAATGTCCAATAATCTGTCTTCGCCCTTTAAGTGAAAATACTCCAAGCCAAACTCTCAACCCCAAAAGATCCACCTCATTGAGCATCCTCCTGCTCCAATCCCTATCACCTCTTGTATTGCAGACAACACCCCAGTGGACACCAGACAGTCATCTTGCACACTATTCACCCCTTTCCCACTATGCCCTCATTGCCTTGCTATCAACTGCCTCCTCCTCTGGAAACCAACCATCTCCAGAACTGCTATCCCCTCCTTCTAGCCACAGACACTAAACACATTTATGCTGTGATGAAAAAAGCCTGGGCTGATGACACCAAAAAGACCTATGGATCAGGCCTCTTGGTATTCCATGTATCCTACAATCAAGGGCATTCCTGAGGACCAGTACACACCTGCTAACTTTACCCTCATTTCAGCTTTTTTATCCATTCTAGCAAAACTGCTATACACTGGCAACATGATAACCAACTACCTACATGTGGTCCATGCATAGCACATGATACACAGGCTATCTTGGACTTCTAACAACAATGAACAGTAATGTGTTAGCAGGCTATTTCTAAACATCTACTTGCATTTGTTCAACTCTAGCAGCTCAAAATCTAGGGCAAGCAAGTGTCCATGACAAGATTCACTGGAGTATCAGAATGGTCAGGGTGCATGTTATTTATTTGTGCAACTGTGCTCATGCTGCAATCACTAGTGCATGCACTTATTCTTCCCCCATCAATATGTTCACTTCCAACCTCACAACTGAGTTTGTTGAAACTAGCAAGCCATGCCTTGACTACCTCTGTTTGGGCAAGCAATCTGTACATCAGGAATCCTTATTATTCAGACACTGAGCTCACTTGATTGCAGAAGAGATTCATTGGGATTCAACTAACTGCACTATTTAACTTCAAGTTCAAAGCAGAAGTGTTCTACCTCCTGCCCACTACAACCCCCATGATCTTGACCTCTTTTCTGGTGGTTCCAGGAGTTGAGTAAGGGTGCTTACAGAAGATGAATAATATTGTTTGTAATGAGTTGCTTGTTACTGTATGTGAGTGCTGTTTGGATGAGATACAGCTGAGCTTCCACTATCCATGATATAATGTATGTATTTTATTTCTGGATATTTAGCTTGCTAACAATCCCTTCAGGACTTGTATTTGATGCTAGTGTATCCAATGAGCTATCCAGAGCCTTTGTGACTTCTGGATAGTTCCCTTTTCCCAACCCCATGATAGCAACCTCAATATCTACTTTTTCCAACCATGGCATCCTGGGTCTCTCACTTGCTGATACAACTGTTTCCATGAGTTATCCACTGTCCATTTAGATTTCCTTTATCTCTTTTGGCTTGAAGCAGACTATTCTCAAATATCATTGTGAGGACCTCAAGTATCCTTTCCTGAGCCAAATCTCTCTTTTCCTGATTCTCTCAAGCTGTTATTCTCTGATCTCATTTCTTTGTCTGATCTATCCATTACTTCCACCAGTTTACAGTTCCTTGAGCCCTTATTCAATTCTCTTGTTCTTGATTGCCTCAAGCCTTCCTTCTTTGCTACTTTGGCTTGTGCTGGTCTTTCCTTGAGTTCTGTTGTATCTGTTACCATTCCCATGCTATAGGGTGAGCAAGATACATATGTCAGTAATCTCACATCAAAGAACATTATGGCATTTCCACAGTCTCTGCTCATACACCAGCACCCAAGTTTGGTGGGAAGGTGAGAATCTCACCAATCAAGTCATGTCATGATGATACTATCTCATTGCTCATCCCTGAGTTACAGCCTTCACTGTGCCAACCCTCAAGCCTGCTGGAGCACCAGAGACAATCTTGAAGGGTTGTATACATCAATTTAAACATTATGCTAGCAAATCTCCATTGGCCACAAAAAATGCAGACCTCATCATGTCCATTCCTATACTGTACAATCCAGTGCCAAAGAGACCCACTGCTCCAACAAAACAAGGACCTGTGCCAGTGGTAAATTGGCTGAACCTCACTGCAAAAATCCCACCCTCAACTCCATTCCCTTGGTTTCCCATCCAATTCACTTAACATGTGTCCACAAGGAATAATTGCTACTAACAATGTGTTTGTCACCCCCACCAATAAGAACAAAAAATATGTTTCAATCACAAAGAAGCTTTATGGCATACTCAGAGACCCCAACCTCCTGTCCAACTGCATCAATGAGATTTGGAAATGCATCAATTTAGTTTACAAGCAGCCACACTGGGAAGGCATCTTGGTGAACTGTGGTGTAGCTGAAGAACATGTTCAAATGGTCATTCAAATCATGCAGGCAGCAACCTAAGATCATGTCTGAGTAACAGGGCTGGGCTGGAATCTTGGTGATGCCATGCCTCAGCTACTGTTGAATTGGCTTTATCAGCTGAGTTTCCATAGTGCTCCTAGCTCAGTGCAACTGGCATGCTGATTGAAGTCAACTTGGAGCTGATTGGAAGGATGCTTTGGTTCAAATTGAAGTGTGCAGCTACAGCTGCTGCTATAGTACAAGTACAACACAAATCAATAGTATGGACAGTCCAGATGGGCAAATTGACACCAGAAATTTCAAACTAAGCTATACCTAAAATGGTTGTCATTGATGGTAATACAGCTGAAAAAAAGATTGTGCACCATGACTGGCTTCACCACAGCATAAGGCATTGAAGAGAGTGTTCCTTGGATGAATGTTAGTTTGGTGACTTTCATTGGCAGGGTAATTGGTGCCTGCATGGAGGGCATACAGACTTGACAACATGCATGAGTGTGCACAGGGTATTGACTGAGTGTAGCCATGGTAATGCCCATAAACCCACTAATGTCAGGGTTTGCACAGCTGTAGCTGCCAAGGTCTTTCTTCATGATCAGGTCTGACTGAGTTTTGTTGACAGTCTGGGGAATGGTAGCTTGAAGCAGAGAACACATGTAGTCATAATTGGGGGTGTCTGAAAAGGAAAGTGTGTTGGAGTATAGGAGCATCTGAGCAAGATCTGGGAAATTGTGTTGTTCACAGAGTTTCTCAATGGCAGTCATCTGCTTGTACTCAAACACCTTTGATGACTTGATGTTTCTTTGGTGGCCCTGCTGCAGCAAAGAAAGAAAGCCAGAGAGTTGCAAAATGCATGATACACCTGACCAAAGTGGCATCTGTGATGGACTAAACCCATGGTTGTTTTCTGGGACCCAATTCAAAAGCATTGGTCAACAGGCATTTCTCCCCAGTGTTCACAGTCTCTTTGCCTGTCTGAGAAGCAAACTCACAGCTGCTCCTGTATCAGGGTTCCTTATTGTACATAAATGCAGGAACTAAAGCAAAGTAGATGAAAAAATGGAGAAGAGAGAAATGGGGAATGCACACCAGAACCTCAGCCTTATACATTACCTTGGTCCTCAGGCCATTCTGCACATGATGGAACACTGGTCATGAAATCACAAATGAGATCTTAAAACCTGATCTCAATCTTACCATATTCAATCTCACCAATTCAATCTCACAGTGCAATTGTCATGCACCATGTGATTTACAACAGATGAAGTCAGTTAGAAACACCACTAGATACCATTGCAATGTCAGCTTCTGTTTAAGAGAGGTCTTGTTGCCTGCACACACCTTGCTTGTAACAACAACAGTCACTTGAATATATCAAGTAGATCTACACAGCACACAATAAGACATGCAGGGTTTACAAGATGGCTGGCAAGAATAGGCAACCAGCTAGGGTAGTTCAAGTTGTGAATGGGATTGCTGTGCTGAAAAATACATCACTGATCAGTACATTGATGACTGGAGAGTGTGTGATATCAAGGTGTGGTAGAGGTGGTTGATAAAGAGGATCTTGTATCAAGATTGTACCTGGCCATGTCCTATGGAGCCACAACATTTTGATCAGGGCAGCAAGAACAATGTGAGTGAAACATACCTGCATAATATTTCCTTACCAGGCTCTTCAAGTGCTGGCTGGAGTGTAGTGGCTAAGCTACTCAGGGTGGCAGGTCCTACACAGTAACACAATAGGAGCCACACACCTGTTGCCTGTCCCTTGCTTGCAAGAGGTGTTGGGATGGTGCCAGATCACATGGAAAATGGCTGCATGGCTGGTGTTGACCTTGCCAGCACTAACAATGAGCCTTGTTTAGCCTTGTTAGTTTTTGATGGATTAGGTCCTCTCAGGCTCAACACTGGATAGCAGATATTGTCTATGACTGGCCACACTTCAAATGCTGATAATACAATGTTTTACTATTTGCAGTGACACCATTCTGTTTTCCCTCATTCCACAGGCAACACACACAAGCCATCTCTGCCACCTGCCATATATGCCTCCATCCCATCAAACGGAGTATAGCTTGACCTCACCACTGATCTGAAGTGATATGTGATGTTGTCAATGGATAGATGACAACAGATAATCAAGAGAGGTTATGTGCATGTGTAAAGAAAGGAAGGGGGAAAAGAGAGGGAGACGAACCTTAGATGATTTGTCGCAGCTTTAATAGTGTGCTGGCACCCTCATTCAGCCCATATGGTTCTGCATCTGGTTTGTCTGTGTATGGCTCAGAGACAGGATCAGGATTTTGCTTGTGCTCTGGCATTCCAGGGATCTGGGTGTTTCCTATAGCATGATGCTATAATGATTCAGGACTGACAAGGGACAATGGATGAGCAGAATGCACAAATGTCAGTCTACTATGCCAATGTGCACAAAGGAGAAAATACACCTAGCCACTATCCCTGTCTTTTTGGGCTCTACCTTTCCCAGCATTCCTTGCAGTGATGTATACTGTTTCCAGAGTGTCTCTATGCCATTGTTGCCAGACCCTGCATTAGCCATGTCCTGAAGTGCAATTGTGCCACTTTGGAGTCTGCAGATTCATCACAAACTGTAAGGTGGAGGGTTGGGTGCATCAATTGGAGGTGTTGGTGCCCAAGGAGTGAGACAACAAGAAAGATTTAAAAAAGAAGGAACTCAGAAGGTGAAAAAAAGTTACCTCAGTGGATGGCTGGTGCTCCCACCTGTGCTATACCCTAATGATACCCACGCTCCAAATATCCACCTTGCTGTCATATATGGATATTGGCTGTGCCACCTCTGGTGCCATCCAATTAGGAGTATCCATGAGTGTATTTCATTTACTTGTTGTTGTAGCAGATAAAGTGAAGATGCTGAAATTACAGATCATGACTTTGCCAGTTGCAATGGTGAGGATGTTAGCAGCCTTGATGTCATGATGGATGATTGCAGCTCTGTGAAGGTAGGCAAGTCCAACAAGAACTTCATGAGTGATAACAATGGTAAACCACTCTTCAAGTAAGCCATCCTTGGAAGTTTGCATGAGGGTATGAATACTACTACCCTTTGCAAACTCCATCACAATCTAGACCTGTGGACCATCTAAAAAACAACCATAGTATTTGGTAACATTGGGTGTATCATGAAGTTGGGTCAGGAACACTACAGTCACACTGGATTGCCTCGACATCATTGTCAGTTGTATTGAGGTTAATGATCTTGAGTGCCACAATATTGCCTGTAGGCAAATGAACCCCCTTGTGGACAGAGCCATAGAAACCCTTGCCAACAGTTTTGAGGTGCTGGAAGAGCTGGTGCACAGAAGGCTGTGCCATGCTCACAGGGAACCAAGCAGTCAAAGAGGATAGTGAGAAATGGTTGGTGATGGTAGTGGAAAGAGATTAACTAGGTGATGTTATCATTGGCAGGTTCATTAACACTTGTCTGTGAAATACAATAGCAATTTGACATTGTGCATCCATGTACATAAAAAAATTGGTATTCTGGAGGGTCAGTCCATCTTATGTGTCAGGGCAACAGGAAGCATTTCATATTCAGCATCAGCTTGCAGTGAGATCAACAAATCCAGACCAAATCTCATGTTCTCCAGTGTCCAACTATTGACGCCCTTGATTAACCCATCTTTGATGCTGCACAAGAAGGAGGCAATCTGTGCCTTATAAGTCTGAAATTCAGAAATGAAAGTAAAGTCAACACTGAGGTGGCTGAATGAAAGGCCAGTAAATTCTGCCATCTCAAGAGCAAGCTGCAAAAATGGATGAGAGTAAGTCAGATAAGAAAGATGCTACAAACTACTGCAAGTACAAATGAAATGGTGTCGATGGTGCCAGGCACATCACATGTCAATTCACATGCATCTTCCCAGGGGACTAAGATGGAGAACCACCTGGCCAAATCAGGTCTTCTGAGCACATGAATCACAATATTGTGGGTAACCAGCTCAGTGAACCACATGACCTACAAGTGAGATGAGATACAATAAATGCAATAGAGAGATCCAAGAGTACTTACACAAAAACCAGATGAATTGTGAAGGAAATGATGCCAGTGGGTGTAGCTCCAACAGGGATCCCACTGCAGTAAGCTTTGCAGCTGTGAGACACAAGTCTCTGGAGGAACATTAGAGACAACATGAAAACATGGGTAAGAGCATGTGGTGGTATACATAGGCAGGAAGAGGAGTGACCGGACAGAAGCACAAACATGGTAAAAGAGCATGGTTGGAACATTGGCCAGTTGGCCACAAAAAAGCTCGGAAAAAATGGGATCATTGAGATCAGTGTGAAAGTCTGGTTTGGTTGGGCCAACAGTGAGGCTGGACACTGTTCAATCAATATGATACAAGGAAAAAAAAAACAGAAGTTGAATGAAAGAACCATACAATGTAATGGGAGCCACACAGAGTCATTCCTGAGTGCCTGATGCCATCTGATGGTGGCCTTGATGGCTGCCAGGGCTTGTTCTTAGTAAGGACAAGGGCAGGAGGGAGATGGCCAGACATGATTATGTAGCATGTACGGATGACACAATTGTATGAGAGCAGCCACCAATCACAAGCTTGGCACAAAAGGAGGAGATGGAATCGTTCTGCAAGATCACCATAAGCAATGTGACATTGAACAGATAAAATATACTAATAGTCAATGGTGAAACCAGAGAGAGGAAGTGCATTGAAATCAAAGAGAGGCTGTAAACTTGAAGAGTGACAAGGAGGCAAGCCACAGGAGCAGTGAGTAATTGGCATTTGCTGCAGGTCAATAGCATACATGGGCGGAGAGCTGTGGTTTGGATTGCTAGCTGCAGAGAAGTGCTTGAGGTCTGATAGTTTGTGGGATCCTTGATTGATTGGTGGCAATGGCACTGAGTAGGAATGTAATAATCCAACTAAGCCAAGGAGTTACTACTAGTAGTACCACAAATTAGGCTTACTGTGCAAGTCTGGCTGTGAATCAAGTCTGTGCTCTGGAGTGTTGGAATCAAACACTCCAAGCTCACTATGTGAGTCCTGGCCACTCATGGGCAGAGGAGGGTTTGGAAGAATAATACTGATGAGTAGTAATTAGCAACACTAGTACAGATATGTATCTTGAATATTGACATAAAATCCTTGAAGCCATGCATGACAGTCACATAGTCTGGTGATCAGACCATTTCTATTTAGAAAGAGATTCAACAGCACTTGCCTCCTTTAGAGACAGTCTGACCATGGTCCAGACTAACACATCTGTCAAGATCAGATATCAGATCCATCAACCCACATTTTCAGATCTTCAGATACCAATTGAGATTGATATGACACATTGAGCAAGACAGATGGAGGGAGGTCTTCCCTAATAAGGAAATCCATGCTATAAGCCTACTTTTTGGGATTTCCCCAGGCCTGGCACCACAAAAACCTTGCTTGATGGTGTTTGTGTTTGTTGAATACCTACAACATGAATTTAGCCATCACCCAGAAAAGAAAGAAGTTGTGGTGAGTTTATTCCCATGGTTATCAGTCTGGAGAAACCTTGTCAAGCAAGGTAATGCTGCAAAAAACCATCACTACTAGTAGTCACATTTTGCCTGGTTCAAAATTCAATTAGCTGCTGGGAAGCTGTGTTCCAAAGGAGATGGTTGTTATGATATGTAATATTTTCAAACTTTTCAATCCTCGTCCTTGTACAACACTTTACTTCATATTATTTGACACATTGCACATAACTGTGGGAAAGGTCACCTGATCAACAATGATGTCATGACATGTGTTATTAATTTCTGCTCTTCTCTCACACTGTCATACTTCTTTTTCCCATCATCAACTTCTTCTTCTCACCACCGTGGATTCCCATTTGACCACTTTTAGTAATTACCTATTACAGCACTTGGTCCATGCACATTCATTACCACTATATATATCTGTACATTATACCATAGAACCTCAGTCTAATCCACTTGTCATTTCTGTCCACCTGGCATCTATGGTTCAGGATTGGAAGTATTGATTAAGGACGAAGGCTATTCTCTTGTTCCATCTTGTCCCTGCCAGTTTATAGTGTTCACTGTGTTGAAGTCCAGCTAGTGGTTGTTATTCATAGCAACTCACAACAATGGTGAAGAAATTTGGGCTTGCTCAAGCCTGTGTGTGTTACGACTATGACTGGGGGATAGTTGTACAAGTAGACACAAAGTGTAGAGCCGCCTTGAGCCTAACTCTTGTTGAATCCTAACTCGTAGGATACCTTCAGGCTTATCGGGATGCCTGGCAATGCACGACGAGAAATACTAAAAGGAGTATCCTGAGACTGACAATGACCAAGAGCCCAAGATGAAGAAGGTTGGATGACCTTGACCTAGGCGAGAGTCTTGGGTAACAAGGTTGATGTTGAAGAGGTCTGGTTCTCTGGACTGGAGCAGAGAACTGGTGGACAAGCCAACGTCAATGAGACATGGCAACAGGAGGTCAATGATGGAGGGGTTGACCAAAGGGACCGATGACCTGTGAGGTCAGAAGATCTTGATGACAGTGCAGAGTCCTTCAACAAAGGAGGAAAGAGGGGAGGGCGAGGTAGAGATCAAGCGAGGGAATGTTGCAGGGAACGGATGATGAATACCACAAGAGTAACCGTAAGGTGTACACTTTAGGTGTCAGATCAAGGTTAGAGAGAGAGAGGTGTTTGAGAGGAGCTCGAACTTATATACCCCGGCTGTAAGGGCTTTAGGGCAGGTATATCCCAATCTGGTAATGGTGGTCCATGTGCAGTCTAACCTAATATGGTAATAGTCCATATCCATAAAAGGAAACCCAGAGTCAGTGTGGTGAGGTTATTGCCCAAAAAGGCAGGAGGGGTCTGCTGTGGGAAGTTCATGAGCGAAGGGACATGTTGTGGGAATCAGTGTGGCACAACATGTTGTGATGGCACATGAGTGGTCATGGGAGTGACATGAGGTGGTGGTGATGTTGAGGAGAAATCTGGCCTCAACTGAGGTGGGGATTGCCAAGGGGGGCACAGGAGGATGGCTGTGCAAGGGGAGGGCACAGGGAGGCAGTGTAGGAGAGATCCGGTGGTACAGCAGGAGGGCTGTGCGGGAGGATCCAGTGCAGGAGAGATCCAATGGTACAGCAGGAGGAACCCCCCTCACTCTGTCCAGGAGTCGCAGTCTCTTACCTTGCCCATAGGACCATAGCTTGCAGGACTGCCTAAATAATTCATCAAATATCATAGTTACCTGTGGAGTGCACCTTCTGTCATGGTAAACCTTTCTCTGTTTGGGATCAAATGATGATGCTCAATATTATATGACCAGACCTTGTCTCCTATTGTAGACCTACAACTATTAGAAAGCATTTTGGGGGAGTTCAAAGAGGCTCTAGAGGAAAAAATGCTGCTGGCAAAGTTACTTCTTCATACCCAACAAGCCTATGAAGAGTGTGAGCTGCTTTTACATCACTATCTGAGCCAGGAAGCCATCACACACTTGGTATCCAAACAGAATCCTCTAAAGGATACTACCAATATTGGTGCCAAGTACTTCCAGGCAATTTGTGATCATAATTTGAGGTCATTTTCTATCAACCACTGCCTGGTAGGTTTCTTATGACAACATCATTTTTGTTCTACTAAGGATGACTTCAGGTGTAAATGTATGTCTTTTTTGTGTCCTTTCCATAATACTTACACAGTTATTTGGTTAACTGCCAGCATATTATCCTTCAGATCTATGTGCTATGAACCCTGATGCAGGATAGGATTATTCTGGACAGCAAGTGTGTTTCTTGTTAGTTGAAATGTACTTTTTCACTAGCTATACCAATTATGTATGATACTCATGTGAGAGTTCCATCATCAATTGTCAATCAGTGCTTCAAGCTTCAAAGCTTCAACATTCAATTACTGACTTGCTAATATGAACTTTGCCTGAATGATAGCTTTATGTAATGACATATATCTACAACAAAAGAAAACAAAGACAACCTGCCTTTGACATTATTAAGTGCCTAATAACACACATCTTCAATGACATCCCTATCAGTACCAAAGTGCACCATGACCAGATCCTCATATCATGACAAATACACCCTACAGACCCCCCACTCCAAGAAGGCATCCATATTGAGTGCAGAGTCCCACACCCTCATACTATGCAAGGCATGTCAATGCATAAGAGCATTTCCCCTGGACTGGTATTAGTCTACTACTATAAGGTTTATGTACTGTATGTAGAGCTTGACAAGTTGTCAGCTAAGCTCCATCACATATCATGAAAAGAACCAAAGCAGCTATGCTTCAGGTAACACCAAACTACTAAAGAAAAGGAAGTGAAGAAGAAATGAGCCCTAAGGTTTCCTAAGTCCTGTGATGGAAGTAATATCCAAAGAGACTAGACTGGGGATTCCAGCCATAGTCCTTTGGGTTTATATATTCATATCTGTGTTTGTACATGTTGTATCTACATCTACAATGTAGGGCATAGGGTAACAGTGATTAAATACATGAGGCATAGGCATGCTGGAATGGAAGAAGCAGAAATGAATAACATGAGGTGGTGTGGAAGTGGAATGGAAGCATAGATGGAGATGAATGTGTGAAATAATATAATCATATCTCAGATCCAATCAGGGAAGAGAAAAAGAATCAAAGTGCATCCATTGTCACAAAGTCCATAAGGCTCTAAAGAAAGTGAATGTGTTTCTCAATGAGCATATACATGACTATCATGTGATCTGATAAGATAAAGAAAAAGAATATCCGATTACAACCATAACACTACCTCCTCTCTATGAATCAGCTTCCAAATGATTATAGGATGTGTTCTTTTTTGAAAGCTCTGTTAATGGCTCCAGTCACTTTTCAAAGAGAAGCATAAATTGATTGGGTGGGATACTCAATGCTTTAGGTGCTGAGGGGTGGGTTGAGTGGAACTGTTTCAATACTTTGTTGACATTGACAAGATTTGACTTTGGTTCCCAGGTCCAGTCTGTTTCATTGTAGCCCCTCCAGTGGACTAGGTATTTGAGTTTGCTCCTTCTGAGGCAGGAATTGCATAAGTATTCAATTTCCCATTCATTGTTGTGGTCATCTGAGATGTTGACTGGTCCCAGCTGATGTGAGGGCTGTTCCTCCAATCGGTCCTTGTATGGCTTTATCCATGAGACATTAATGACAGGGTGAATCTGCATAGATTTGGGAAGGTGCAATTCAACTGCATTATCCCCTTTGAGTGACATAATTTTAAATGGGCCTAGTCAATGTTCGCTGAGCTTTATTGAAGCACAGGTGAGTTGTAAATTTTCTGTTGACAACCATACTAGTTGAGCAATGGCATAGGGAGGTGGAGATGAGTGGTATCTATCCACTTGAGTTTTCATATTTTGCTGAGCTTGCAGCATGTTTTTATGTGCTTCATCAATTGTAACCTTCATGTCCTTGGCAAACTGCTGAGCTGAAGGGACATGATCTGATGCAATGGATTCTATTCCCATGTGAGGTTCATATGACTGAGTTACATCAAATGGAGACTTCTTTGTCAACATGTGCTTTTTGTTGTTGACTGAGAATTGTGCAATGGCAAGCCAATTGCTCCATAATTCCTGCTTGTTGAAGCAGAAGATGCATAGGAATTTTCCAACTTCCTTGTTTACAATCTCTGATTGTCTGTCCATCTGTGAATGGAAAGAAGTGGAGAGCTTGGTATCAATACCAAGCAAGTCATTAAGGTATTTCATAACTTGTGAGGTGAACTGTGGCCCATAGTCTGATGTAATAGATTGTGAAAGTCCATGATGCTTCTGAACATTGTTCATAAAGAGTTTTGCTGTGTCAAGAGCTGAGCATGTGTCATACATTGGGATCAGTTCCACTTCTTTGGAAAGTCTGTCCACAACCATGAGAATAGTGTTATATCCATGGAAGGAAGGAAGTCCGGTGATGAAGTCAGCTGTGATGTGTTCCCATGGGGTATTTGGTACAGAGAGAGGTTGTAAGAGACCTGCTGGGGCCAAATTCTGTCCTTTGAATCATTTGTATGTCTCACAGCACAATATGTAATCTTTCATAAAGATAGCCATTCCTGGCCAATAATAGTGTCATTGCAGGAGTTCCAGCATTTTCTCATAACCTGGATGACCTGCAAGGGGGGAATCATGGTATTTCTCAAAAATCTCCATCCTAAGAATATTTGAATCTGGCACATAGATGCACCCTAGGTTGTCATATAGACATCCATCATGTTCTTTGGCAATACCCTTCTTGGTAAGTCTCTGTATGTCTGCTTCACTGAGCAAGCATGTTGTGTTGAATATCTTTTGTTGTAAAATGGACCCATCATTCATAATCAAGATGCTAGATCTGATCTTGTCTGGGAAAATAACTGTTACTCCTTTATTATCATCCTCAATACCCTCCATATGTTCTTCATGTCTCAATAGTGCATCTGCTTTGCCCATCATAGACCCTGGCTTGTAGTGCCTGGTCATGTTGAACCTGGAAAGGTACATTGCCCAGTATGCTTGGTGTCAATTGAGATCTTGTTGTGTTATAAACCACTGGAGGTTGGCATAATCATTCCATATTTCAAATGGTAGCTAAGCTCCTTCTAAGTGGTGGTGCCATTGCTCTAGTGCTTGAATGACTGATAGCATCTCCTTATTGGCAATGGGATAATTATGTTTGATAGGTGTCATGGTGTGTGAAGAGAAGGCAACTGGATGCCATATGCCATCTTTCATAATTGAAAGCACTGCTCCCATAGCGAAATCTGATGCATCACACTCTAGACAATACAGGCATGTCTCATCTGGGTAAGCAAAAACTGGTGTGGTGATAAATGCTTCTTTGAGTGTGTCAAAAGCCTTCCACTGCATCTTGAGCCATTGGAAGGGTTCATCCTTCTTTGTCAAGTCATGTAATGGATGTACTACTGCCATGTAATCCTTGATGAACCTTCTGTAGAAATTGGCAAGTCCTAAAAAGCTCTGTACTCCTTTAACCATCTTTGATTCAGGCCATTCCTGTATAGTGGATACTTTCAAAGCATCCATTGTAATTCTGTCCTTTCCCACAATCATTCCAAGGAAATCAACCTCCATGACTGAGAAAGTGCACTTTTCTGGCTTGATGACAAGGTCATTATCTTGTAGTCGTTTTAAGACTTCCAGCACAATCTTATTGTTTCTTCCTGGTTGTTTGTTTTCATGAAAATAAGAATGTCATTGATGTAAACAACAACAACTCCATCCATATCTATGAATATATCATTGACCATCACTTGGAAGGTTGCAGGGGAGTTGCATAATCTGAAATATATAATGAAGGGTTCAAATGTGTCTTTGAAGCACGTAAATGCAGCTTTCCATTCATTGCCTTTTTTGATGTGAACATTATTATATCCCCACCGTAAGTCCATCTTGGTGAATAGTTTAGCTCCTTTGAGCTTATTGACAAGTTGAGAGATAAGAGGAAGTGGATAGTTATTCTTGATCATGTGTTCATTCAGATAGCAGTAATCCTGTACCATTCTCTTTTTCCCATTCTTCTTAGGAATGAAGAACACTGGTGACATCTGAGGGAATTTAGAGGGGCGAATATATCCCTTAGCAAGCTGGTCTTCTATAAATGCTGTGACCTCATCTTGCTCCTGCAGTGATAGTGGTATGATTCTGCCCTTCTTTGGCTAATAACCCTCTTTTATCTCAATTGTGTGATCCCAAGGTTTCCTCTTGGGCATGCATTTGGATTGCTTCTTCAAGAAGACTTCTATATATTTATGGTATGCAGATGGCACCATTTCTTCTGCAGTCTTTCTTCTGTTTTTGTGGCTTCAGCAACTTGTGCTTCTAGCCATTGTATAGTTTGTACACTTCATACTGAATGTTGATTTCTTCTTTTTCAATTTTTTGTATCCAGTCAGGTTTATCCTGGAGTGCTCTACACATGGCTGGGCAATGCATCATCTTGACCATTCCTCATGTCCAATCAATCTCTGGGTTGTAGTGCTTTAGCCAACTGTATCTGAGGATGAACATGTTCTTGCTGAGATCTGTCACTTCTGCTGAGATCTGCTCACAGTGACTATTGAACTCTAAAACAAGGTTTGCATTGTGGGTAATTGAACCTGCTGAGTTTTTCGTGCCATCCATGTTGTAAATGGGGATAGGGCATTGTAAGGGAGTAAGGGGGATATCATGAGATTCTGCCCAAGTTTTATTAATGAAAATTACATTAGTGCTGTGGTCTAGCAATGCCTCTGTGGAAATGAAATCTTTGTGCTTTGATGACTGAGGCACTACTCAGATCTTCATTGCTACTTTGCGATCTAGTTTGACACTTCTGACAAAGATGTCATCCAGGAATTCTGAGCTAGGGGAAGAAAAAGGGGTGAAGGTAGGTAAAATGGGATTTGTAACAGGTTTACTCCTGTCACCATCTGGTGGGTGCCCACATGAAGAAGAATCAGGTAAAAAAGTATTGTAATAGTCTGTGGAATCTTCTACAGCTAAACTAGAAAAAGAATTTTTAAAGTTCTGCTCCGCAGCTGTGTGCTCAAATGCACCCTTTGGAGAACCTAATTTTTTGACTGGCCTGCGAATGTCTCATAGTCCTTGAATCATGCTTGGGCCTTGTTAAGAGACATGTTGGCGATGGACTTGATCCAATCGTGTCCTTTTCCTTTGGTTTTCGCCTCCTTGGTTTGTGGGGACTTTGCTTTCCATGTTGTTGCCACTTTGTGCTCCTTGGTTTCTGTGGCACATGTTTGACATCCACCAGAAGGCTGTCCTCTGCTCAACTTGGAGCAATTCTTCAAGTAACCTCCACTGAAGAACTTGCAAGTCAGACATTGAACCTTGGATGCATGGCACTCGCTCGTGAAGTGGCCGGGCTTTTTGCAATTATGGCAGACATGTTCTGTGCTGCCCTGGACCTTGCCCTTTCCTTTGTTTCCACCTTTCCCACTTTGGGTGGTGTCAACATCCATTGTGTTAGAGTCACGGGTATTGATTCTTGATGCCATGTCCTTTGTTACATAGCAGAGCATCACCTTGCATGCTCCCATCTTCTTGAGTGCAATCTTGAATTTGATGAGGTCTTCATATTGACCATCTAGCATCAAAATCATTTCCACAATTTCTTTGTCCACATTTTGCTTGAATAATTCAATGAGCCTATCATCATTGTAATCTGCAAGCATTTGATACATCTCAAATTTCATTAGAAACATATCCATTGTGAGTGTGCCTTGCTTAAGGGCCATACAGTAAGTGCTTTCCTGTTCCAGTCCTTCTCTGTGGTGGAATGGAAGTGATTCTCTATAATCTCCTTAAATTGGTCCCATGTATGGTAATTGATTCCCATCTGGACCATTTTGTTCAGTGGCATCCTTGCGAACACTCCTGCTTCTCCACTGGTCATTCTTGACAACATGGCCCAAATGGCATGTGTTCCATAAAGAATGTGCTGGTTCATGTCTTGCCACACTTGGATCTTTGTCCACCATTCCTCAAATTTCTTTCCCTTGGAACCATTGTCGTTCCTGGGATTCTGGAATATTTTTGACAGTTTTGGATCTGTGGACTGTCCTGAATTGCTCCCAGATGTTCCTGGAGTTACTTGTGAAAGTGCATATATTCGTGACTTGGCTTGGTCCAAGTTGTCCTGAAGTCCCTTGTTCAAAAGAGCCATCGCCTGAATGTGATTCTCTTGGTTTTCCATAAGGTGTCCTGGCCAGTTGCCACTTGAGAAAGGGCTTCTGTGAGGCTTTCAGGAAGGGAAGTAGACATGGTTTATTTGAAAAAGGTAAAAAGCTAGTATTCTTCTATGGGTAATGGCTTGGCCTCTGCAAACTGTAGCAAGGTCTGAGCTCCTTTGAAGAATAGAGTGGATCCAACAATTGTGGCTCTCCTCCTTGAGGCCTTCTGATCTCTCTGTATTTTCTTAGCTTCTTTGCTGTCCTGACCGGTGCTAATTCTGGTGTCTCTTCTTGCTCTCTCTTTGGTACTTACTCTAGTACTGGAACTAATCCTCCTGTGAATAAACAGTGTCTGGTCTGGTGAAGATCCAGAGTTGGTGATCTGAGGGGAGGGGTATTGTACAACTGATGGAGTGGGATAAGATTGGGACCTTCTGGTGTGCCAAAGTAATCATTGGGGTCATATGGGGGTGGCGAGGGGCTCTGCAAAATGGACTCTTGGTCAATCCTTGCACTGAAGCAATCCTCATTGTATTCTAGGGTCAGTGCCCTGGCAACTACTTGGGTGAGTAGTGCTGGGTACAGTAGCTCTCCGCTGATGTCCCATATCTGGCAAAACCACTCCAGTTGTGGTTGTTCTTGTAGAGCTGTGAAAAGCTCTCTGAATGGGTCTCTCCACATGCTAGGTCCCATGACTTTGTGTCAATGGCTACCCTTTCCTGTTCTACTACTAACTTCCACCTAGGCTCTGTACATACTGGGCCTTGTGGTCCTACACTAGCAATGAAGGGGTGATCTAATGAATCTATGCCCCTAGGCTTGTCTGGGTAGAGAAAGGAACAGAGTGACCTGTGGCAGACAATAGGCACTAAGCCTGCTGTGAGCTTGTCTATATAAGGAGAGAAACTGGGGTGTCCACAAACTTGCTAGGACATGTGACAAGGGGTGAAAGCTGAAGTGTAAAAGTAGAGTCTGTGAAAAGAATCAAAGCAACTATGCTTCAGGTAACACCAAACTACTAAAGAAAAGGAAGTGAAGAAGAAATGAGCCCTAAGGTCTCCTAAGTCCTGCAATGGAAGTAATATCCAAAGAGACTAGACTGGGGATTCCAGCCATAGTCCTCTGGGTTTACATATTCATATCTGTGTTTGTACATGTTGTATCTATATCTGCAATGTAGGGCATAGGGTAACAGTGATTAAATACATGAGGCATAGGCATGCTGGAATGGAAGAAGCAGAAATGAATAACATGAGGTGGTGTGGAAGTGAAATGGAAGCATAGATGGAGATGAATGTGTGAAATAATATAACCATATCAGGATTGGATCTCAGATCCAATTGGGAAAGAGAAAAAGAATCAAAGTGCATCCGTTGTCACAAAGTCCATAAGGCTCTAAAGAAAGTGAACGTGTTTCTCAATGAGCACACATGACTATCACATGATCTGATAAGATAAAGATAAAGAAAATATGATTACAACCATAACATATCACTTGTTCAAAAAAGATGTAGTTTGCTTTGCATGACAAAATGATAAACAAGCCCAGGCCTTAGACTACCATATCAGATTCATATGTTCCATCTTGGAGCATTCTGCTCTGACCACTCCATAGTTGTTACACATGTTCTTCCATCACTGCCATGTCAGACACCATTTTCATGAAGACCTGTATTTGTGGTCACTCATTTACTGACCTTGAAGGTTCCACCAGACATGAAAAAAGCTGCAGCAAGGGCCAAAAAAAAATTATCAGGTGCCATTACTCAGCCAAAGAAGGCATACCAAGGCAAGAGGGCCAGACTGTCTCTCTCAAGGTAAGCAAGCACTGATCAAGATGTGATTACTGGTAGCAATAGCCATAATGAGGGAGACAATCCTGAGGTTAGTAAGCAAGCTACTCAGCAGGTATGTTCCCAGGGAATTTCCTTTGTTCATCTGATATATTGCTGCAGGGCCCCACCTTTATTTCATTTCAGTGTCAGGAATCCTCCACTAACACTAGCAAAGAATGCAACATTGCTGAGTGCACAACTGTATGTGTTGGTTTCATTCTATGAATGCTCTTTATCTAACAACCATCAAATTTGTATAGGATGACTTATCTCTGGTGCAACCTTGGCCTCATAGGGCTTGCTGGTTGCTGTTACATTTTCAAGACACATTGCCTGAGCCACCACTGCCTCTCCCACCCCTGGAGCTGGCCATCAGTGCACATGTACCAACTGAATCAGAAGCTCAAGGCTAGGGGTTAGACAGAGGGCATGGAACTCATCCAGGAATAACAAGCATACCATTCAACTTGCTTACATTATCCACATCTCCATCCTGTTCACTGCTCAGGATGTTCAGATCACTGATGAACAAATTTGGTTTGTTTTGAGATGTATGTACCATGGAAACCCTTCCCTCACATGACCTGGAGAACCCATACTCAATTAATCACATATTCCCATCTTGTGACGCTACTCAGAATTCCAAGACAGGCAATCCATTTTCTTCTTACCTGAATAAGAGCACAATGTGCTTAGGTGATTGGTATTGGAATCACAGGTCCCAGAAGTCATGGATGGACTTTAAGTGGCTCCTCAGTATTATCAGGGACCCTATGTTCAATGCCACCAACTTATCTGGAGTTGCATGGGACTCCATCAACAAGAAGCTTGGTGATCTGCATTTGGATGGAGATTTGGATGTTCCTGACTGGTTGCATAATGACTGTGAGTGGAAAGCTTTCCTGATCACTATTTCTGTCCCCTTCCACAGTCATTTGCCTGATCCAGGAGCAAAGTCTTATACCATGCAAGGTTTTTATCATTGTTCCCTCATTTCAATTTTGGAAGAAAAAATTACAGATCCTGCGCAGCCCGCACACTTTCATTATGATCCATATAAACTACTTTGGCATCCACCTGACAAGACCCAGGATATCTGGGTTTATGGGGAGCTCTTTACCTTAAGCACATTTCTGGATGCTCATAAAGAACTACAAGAATCACCTCCAGAGCCTGGTTGTCATTTACCCCATGTTGCTGCCTACATGTTCTGGTCAGATTCTACTCAGCTCTTCACTTTTGGTGACATGAAGCTTTTGCAGCTCTACATGTATTTTGGCAACAAATCAAAATATCATCAGTGCAAACCATTCAAAAGTACATGCTCTCATGCTGTGTATTTCCAAACTGTGAGTAATTATAGTCAAGAATCAACCTTTTGTGTCCCACCCACTGTTGTTGCAGCTCCCTGAGGCATTCAAGGATTTTATAATGCATTATTCAGGAGGGTGAAATCTTTAAGTGATGTACTCATGACCCACTGCCAGAGGGAATTTTTCCATGAACAATGGAAAGCACTATGGATGCTGATTTCATTGAAGCCTATAAGCATGATGTTGTGATCACCTGCTGTGATGGCATCCAGCACCATTTTTATCCCCAGATCTTTATGTATTCAGTGGACTATCCAGAAAAGTAGGTTTCTCAAATAGGAGGTCAGACTATGCTGAACATCATTCCTTAACAAAATACTCATAGCATCCATATGGAACCTTGGCAAGTGTCCTTGTCCTCATTACAAAGTACCATTAAATAATGTTCATGAGCTTGGTGCCGACAAAGATATGCACAATCAGCAGCTACTTGCCTGATGTGACAATTGCAATCATATCAACAAAATACAAGCCACACAAGATCTCATCTATGGCAGATTATGCAGTAACAATGTCTCAGGTTGAAGAACTCCTCAGAGATGAGTCATTCATCCCAACATCGGTTATTCATCACATTTACCATCAAGCAGAATGCATTTTCAGACAGATTGCATCCTCTGGGTTTCAACCTTTTTGCTATGCTAATTGTAGACCTACTTCACAAATTTAAATTGGGAATTTGAAAAGCAGTCTTTACACATCTTCTTCACATGCTGGAATCTTTGGAGGAGAGCAAGCTATATACATGAGCTTAATCACAGGTATGCCTTTCATCAATGACATTATACTCTGTTTACTCATGCCCCCCATTTAGATACTGCCAAACCCTGACACTCGGATGAGATATCATACAATGTTTCTCTCAAAATGCATCCAATATGAAAAGGATTGCAGCTCATGACTTTGAGGATCTCCTATAGGTGAGTTTTCAATTTATTGATCTTATGCTTGTCCCAGTGTGCCATTTCTGTCTTGGATGGACTATTTCCTGAACCACACAACTCTTCAGTGCTGAAATTGTTTTTTCTTCTCTGTCATTGGCATGGACTGGTGAAACTTCAGATGCATACCAATGAAACACTCCAGATCATGAATGACATTACTGTGTTGCCTAGTGAAGAACTTTGCACATTCAGTATGGTCACTTGTCTGGCCTTCTTGACCTGCAAACTGAAGTGTGAAGCCAAATGTCAACAGTGCTGCCAGTAACAGTCTTTGCCTCATTCCCATATGTCCACAAGAAATTCATCACCACATCAACCAAAAACTCTCAACCTGCAGACCTACAGGTTTCACACCCTTGGTGACTACATGTCCTCATTTAGGATACATGGGACCACCAATTCATATTCAACACAGCTGGTATGGCCTTTAGACTTGAGTTGGTGCATCATCATCCTAATTTGCCTACAGGGAGGACAAGATATAGAAATAAGTCTGTAGTTGTTCAGTGTAGTCACTGAGCAAAAGGCTACAGTACAAAGTATCTAATAAGGTAGTCATTACATATGCTACCTATCTCGAGTATATTCCAACACTCCCCTTCAATTGAAAAGGGATAGTCAATGTAGGAAAAATCATCTAAATAATCAGGGATAAAAGTAAAATCCACATCTGAGAATAATCCCTATAAATGAATAAGATTGTCCTTGTAGCAGCATTGTGCATGCAGGTGAGTATGTGTTGTGTTGCATGGTGCTGCATCTGAGCGATGCCCTAATTAGGCAAGTTGCAACTTGGGTAACAGCACTATGCTATCTATGCTTGTGCGCTCGTCCTCAATTGACACTGGGACCTTCATCCTTGCTTATCGCACCTTGGAAATGCTCCCCCGGCTTCTCCACTCCATGTACATTGAATCTGGCCGCTCTGATTTGCCCGATCAGGCCTTGATGTGATCGTTTCGCCTGGTAAGTCCATTTTCCTCCTTCAAGCTCACATCACAAAAATAGCAGAAACATAACATGCCCAAACAAAGTATATCACTGCCGGCTGACCTAAGTAAGGCAACATGAGGTCATATCTCTCTGGAACACGAGTCTGTCACACTCCATTCGGAATAGCCCCTAGTGTATTCAACCATTCTCTACCTGTACTGTATGTTATAGAGATTATGTATATGCATATATTGTGTACTGTGTGTCTACCTTGTGTCACCGAAGCCCAGGCCCACCAGCGCTTAGTCAGCATCAGTTTAAAATTTTTTTACATGGTGCGCTACTATCTCTATCTCATCTTTCAACAGTCCAAGTCACTGGCACCAACCATGCCTATATGCACATCCAATGACTACCATTGCGATATCCAGGCTTCTGGAAATGTCCTCCTCCTTGAAGTCGATAACCTCTCGGCTGGTTGGCCAACATACATCATCGACTTTACCCCTGAACAGCCTGGTCCTCTTGTATGTTCCAAGTCATGCCTCGATCATTACTAAATGTTTCTGATCTACTAGAAACTCATTCTACGTCTTAAGGACACATCAAAACAGATATTTGTTGAAAGTTCTGATGATGAAGATGTGGCTCGTGCTCACAAACAAACAATCAGTGCGAATCTCATGATCCACATCTCAGAGTAAGTCAAAAATAAGTATAATCAGCCCATTTACTAAGCTGTCTGTAACCAGGGAGCCGAACACTGACACCACGAACACCAAGAAAACTCCAGTCAAAGCGGTTCCCATCGTTCTTGGAGGTATAGAGAAGGATCCTCCCTTGCTCAAATGCAGGATCATTGAGGATTCTGACAATGAAGATGGTACCACCTTCCAGTGGCCACCACCTTGTTCTAGATGCCAAATTCCCCCTCATATGCCCCTTCGTGCACTTCACACTATTAGGACCTTTCCTGTTCCTCTCAAGCCCGTCGAAAACTGACTAGTATGCTTAGAACCTTAGATGCAGTGTATTAATGTATTTTGCTCTTGACATTGCGCATGTACCAACACATTGTCCAACTCACAATACATTCTTGTGCAACCTTTATAGTGCGCCATACCCCTTATTGCCATAAAGATCGTTGTCATCCACTTCACCATCATATTCATGAGGGTTCTCATCCTCATGGTCATCAATATCACCCTCACAGTCGACATCACTTTCATTGTCACTTCCCATTTCCATCACTCCATCCCACTCTAGCTGCTCATCATCTTCCCATTCCTCTCCCACCTCAACCTCTACCAGTGCATTGCCAGCATCCCCATGTGCTTTTTCGTCATTCAATCCGGAACTGTCATCTGAAGCCTCTCCTCCTCTGATGTCCTCTCTGTTGGTATCCTGGTCAGACTCCAGAAGGTCATTCCAACCCCAAGTTGCTTTGTGCCCAATCCCACCACCTCATAAGCGCATAAACATATCCCGATCCACAAACCTAAAGAGTCAAATCATTAGTAAACCAGCCATATTATTAGAAACACGTACATGTTAACGTAGTAGTAATTCCAATCTTGGCTGTCTGATGCACCATCCTGTTTGCAACAAGCCTTGGAGGGACCAAGCAGTTCGTCCATTGAGCAGTATGCAAATGCAGGGATCAAAAGTACCCCTCGCACAACACTTTCCGGGTCAACAAAACCAAATGGATCAAGTGAATTGCTGTTTTCAAAGAACTGAAGGCGATGCAGTTGCTTCTCACCCCAGCCTGACAGATAATTTGTGTCTCATCCAAACCACTGAATGAACAGGACATTCATCCAGGTTGGTTGTGAGAAAGGTGAGTATACATTCTTCCGTACCTGCACAAGAACATGAAAGATGTGAATGATGCGAGCGTACCAATACGGATGACCTCTTTCATCCTCATGAGATCGGACCATAATGTTGGAACGACTAAGTGGATTGATACAGTCTTGCTCGTGTCATAAATCATAGGTGGTGTAGTTGACAGACAATGTGGAGTGAAAGTAGATACGGTTGTCCTTGATGTTAATACAGAGCCAGTCATTTTCTGAGAAGTCATGTTCATCACCGTTGTATTCCAAACCAAGGATGTGAGCAAACAGATGATCCTGGAGATGAGTCAAAAAATTCTGATCCTAATTAGTATGGTAAACATGAATATGACACCCAACAGCTTACATTGAATGCAAAGTCACCTTGATGCTCCGCAAGCCAGGCGGTCAGGTTGTCAGACATCTGGGAAGACTCAGCAATGTAATAATGGTCTGATGGTGACATTCAAACCCATCGCCTCGACTGTTTCTCTTCATTCAGCTGTTGGCACACTGTGTTGAATTTCCTGATGAAACATTTGATAGCTTCTTGATTTGCTATGCTCACAACCATAGAGCTCTTCTTTTTTCCAGACTGTGGATATTGCCATTTCAATCAGCAGTGTTCTAACTCACCCTGTCAAGAATGTGAGAATAGATGAAAATCCAGGAAGAGAGCCTACCATTTGAGTTGTGTAGTTGTCAGTAGTACCATATTGTCTAATCATGTTCGGATAGTCAGTCCACATCATAGTCTCCGTTGTTCGCTCGCACAAGCCGGGATTCCTCAGGAACCAG
>JBBPQP010000157.1:0-43142 GCA_038092555.1 Boletus subgraveolens | reverse complement strand
ATCGCGCCGAGTTGGGAACATGCATAGCGAGGGCGTTTGGGGACTCAAAATCCCCTCCCCGGGGAGCGCAACGTGTTCAGTTCTGGGACCCGAGCGCACTTCGCGTTGAGTGGCACCAAAGTATGAGATAGTAGCCGAGCTAGGCGACGGAACTGTGGGACGTAGGAGATAGGAGATTTGTTGTGATTGTAGAATGAAACCCTGGCACTAGCGTCAGCCTGGAGAAACGCCAAACGTCCACATGATTTCTCTACGCACAATTTCAAAAAAGTTTGCCTCGTACACTCCGACTACAAACCAGGACCTGGGTGTATTAAAAAAAAGTCCCTTCGCGATAGAGTAATTCAGCACCGTAAAACAAAAACAAAAAAAACACACACTGTCCACACACCTGTTTGCCAGGATTCGCTCTTCCGTAAAACGTGTTTCGTCGGTCCGCTACGCCCGATTCAAAGCTGTGATCCGTCTATGGGGGTCTTTTATGATCAGATCGTAAAACATCGCATCGTACTGGCAGGTGCCAACCTCGCCAATACAGGAGAGATGCGATGACCGTTGACAGCTGTCGTTTCGACCGTCATCCCCATCTAGGAAGTTGAATGCCAACCAGCTGGGAATTGACTGTGTACACTCTATCTCATGTCTCCCGCAAGCCGTCGCCATCGCAACGCTCCAGAAAGCTGGCGCTGTAGACTGTATACGCTGGAGATCTCGGATGGGCGGTCGTGAGTGCTGACAAACTCTCCTGTTGACATTGGCCCTTGTGTGTCAGAGCGACATTTCATATCGCTCGGCGATCATAATCTAGCAATGGAGATCTGGTGAGACATGGAAGATCCAGACCTGCATATACCATTTCCATTAGCGTGTGGGGATATTTGAAAACAGAAGTTGGGTAGTTACAGCCCACGAACCAGCAAGCGATGATGCAGTGTGTAGGCTCGCCAACGACGTTTTGCCGGCCCCCGAGTCATCACGAATTCGAAGGCTAGTTGTTCGTTCTTCCCAGCGATCGATTGCTTGGCGCGGCTTTCCCTGGGGGTTATAAGCTGAAAGGATCGTTTTTGATGCGGCAGGTTAGAGTAACAGCGCTTAGCGCGCCCCTCAGTAGGGTTGCCCAACTTGAACCTCAGATCGGCTGCTCACGCGAACGTTTGAGAAACATGATAATATGTGGCGACTCCGTTGACACACGCACACACACGGCATAGGGCTAGAGTACATAGCCTACTAGTACTTGTCCCCCCCCGTCCGCGTGAGCATAACGTTGATCCGGCGCGTTTCCTCCCCACTCCCGGCACTCCGTGCCGGAACGAGTAACCATACGTGAAATAAATACCTAACAAGGACGAAAGAGAAGAGGAAGAAGAAGAAGAAGACACTGAAAATCGCGCACACGATCCGTCGCGATGATCAGAGTTCACGACGAGCATACTTTCCAACGTGAGACAACCAGTGCCACGCAGCGGTCTGATCGGGACAAGACTCTAAGAGTACGCACGGTTCGCTTGCGAGTTCAAAAAGCTTTTTTTTGTGTGTAGTTCCTGTCATGCAAGCTCACGCGTGTTATACCATTATTCCGGCCCAGAGCGGCCCATTGGTTATTTCACAGAGCGATGGTGTGAGACGCCCACGTACCCCGGAGAACCACACGTCAATGGGCAACCCAATGTCGGTCCAGGCATTTGGGAGCGCTCACTAGCGGAGTTTAGGTTACGATGATGGGCCTTGCATATTGGTTTGGGGTCGAAATGAAGGTACTTGGTGACGGGATTCTCAAAAGGTCCTCGAGATCGTCGGCAACAGCAACTGAGGTCGCTTTGCCTCCACGATGCGTAAAATGATCGTTGCCTGTGGCGTTTGACTAGAATCGCAGGCTAGTAGCTACTATTGACAGGCGCATTATCTTCCTCCGATGTTTGAAACCTTGAATCCGTGTACCATTTCGGCCCGACTTGGTCGAGGTATTGTCATGCATTCCTCACGTTCGCGAGATTATGACATTATATTTTAAATGGAAGGAACTTGTAGTTGGCTGTAAAACTTATCAGATTAACATATGTGCACTTGGCGGAAACATGATGCGTGCGAGGAAGTCGGGAAAAAAAAATAAGATTTCATTCCCGAGAATTGTTTCTAGAGGAACGATGAGTTCCTACCCTGTCCGTCCTGTGATTGAACCGCACGTTCAAAGAGAAGCCAGGGCCACACCAGACCGGTGTCCACAGCATGGCAATCGATACACTCGGAAGTAGGAGCGCTCCTCCGACTTTCAGGATGTGATCGACCCAGGCCCTCGAGTCTCAGGCCTGATTGGACTCAAACATCGGACCAGCTCATGTGAAACATGGAGAAACGGGCCAGGATTAAACATGTCCCACAGTCCTCAGCCTAAAACATGTCCTTCTGAACCAATGTCGAGTAAAACAAAGGAGAGTTAGCTTTGAGCCGAAACGAGGGATAGCAAAAGCGAATATTTGTACAGATGCTGCGATACGTACCAACTCCGCATCTAGATAGGCCATCCACAAAGCTTATTTCTTGTCGAATTTGGTTACATGAACGGTGGGGGGTGTGCACGTCACCAAGCGGCAGATGATGTTATTCGTTCTCATGATCAGTGGCTCGTCAAAACTCTAAGTATATGGGAGGGGTCTCGTAAGCGGTGGTGCGAAAAGAGCAGCATACTCGCGGGGACCCACGTTCCAAGAGACAGGAGTGGGTGACACCAAGACCAGTCGATGCGGCCATTTATCAGTTCACCTGGTGAGAATCGTTGGTCTGAAGCATTTGTAGGTGGCGTGAGCAAGGTAGCCAAGCTTGGCTTAGACCCCGGAAAGCGCGTGGTTGGCCATCCATGGAGAGGTTTCTGTCCAGTGACACGTGTCATATCAGGGGCGAATGTTCGGTATGTGTTCATTAAGCAGTAGCTGAAAGCATTCACGAAATTAGCCGACGGGAAACCTCCTCAGATTGGTAACTTGAACAAAAGTGTGAGAATATTAAACTCGCTCGAACCCATGACGGGGAGATGTAGCGCTGAAGTAGTGCTGCTATCTCGGCAGGATAGCGAATCGTTCCGTGAGTTCTTACGAACTTTGCACCCGAAATGTCCGCAGAAGCCACATTAAACTCTACGAGTGAAGATACTCACAGGAGATCTTGTTGGGCGCGACTCACGTGTACAAAGTCGTGCCCTGTTATGTACAGCCTTCGACCAAGTGGGAGAAGAACATCAGCGGTCACTCGCCAAAGTGTGTCGAACAGCCACAGCTTAGGCGGTACGCCAGCCTCGTTGCCAGCCAGTGTGAACGATGAGTGTAGATCCCCGTCTTTCCATCTTCAGCGACAAGGCGGAGATAGACAACCTTGTGGGTTTACATCGGAATAGTTGGAGTGTGTGGATGAATAGCCCTGCCAGACGTTTGACTTCGAGCGAGCACTCTTGAAAGGTGGATCCAACGGAGGGAAACACTTGGAGATGGGAAGATACCTTTGATTATGTAATCATACAGTTGGTTCCCTCGACGCTGTGTGCAACGTTGTCCAAGCTCTCTTGGCGTTTGCAGAATTTCGGTTGAGCCGACAGACCAACCATGCCCATCAAACATCTCGAAAGTGGGTCTGAATCACAGCTTCTGTTCTTTTTTTCTGGTCGACGAAAGGCTGACGGCCAACCACATTTGTTACAGACTACCTCAGCGAACGGAAGCACTTGCAGACGTTTCCTCTCAATGTTTTATCGGACTCGCGTCTTGGGATTGATGCGTCCTATTACCTGCAACAACTTACCGATAACCCACCTTCGCGAGAACCCCTTCTCGCCGCCACAGGTGGTCTTCACCTCGCCCTAACCCAGCGCATCGAAGCCGATCTTCGTACCCTCGAAAAACTTCACATCAAGCCGGTCTTTGTCTTTCCTGGCCTGCTTCCTGTAAAACGATGGAAACAATACCAACATCACGCTGAATACAACGAAGCGTGCAGAGACAGGAGAGACGCATGGGCCAAGTATGAAGCCGGCCAGGAGGAGGCCGCCATCAAGTTGTTTGAGGGCCGTAGTGGTATTACTCAATGGGACCTCTGGCGCATGGTTCTTCGCATCTTTAGGCATCGAAATGTCGAGTTCCTTGTCGCGCCATACGTTGCTTGGGCACAGGTGCGTTCTCGCGTGCACAGCTTCCATCTATCAAGCTCAACCCTGTTCGAAGTTAATCTATCTTCTCCGACACTCAAAATCATATATCCATGCAATATATGGCCCAACCGATACCTTGCTCTATCCGGGCGTGGACAAATTGATTACCTCTCTTGACCTCACTTCCGTAACACCATCGTTCACGTTTACCTCGAAGCGCACGATCTTGAATGACCTCGGAGTCAACGAAGATCAATTCCTTGACATTGGAATTTTGGTCGGGTTTGATCACTCTCCAACCTTTCCTCCCAACATGCACGACCAAGCACTCAAAGCCACGGTCGACATGGTCAAGTATTACAAGTCTGGACACGCCGCCGTAACCGCGTTTGCAGAGCACCACGGTGTCAAGTCGACGCAATACGCGGATCAATATGCTCGGACACGTTCCATGATCAAGTATTCTTTGATATTCTCGTCCGAAGGCACTGTCGTACCGCTTCCGCTCGTTATCACCACGCCTCCTACCCATGGTCATCCGAATCACCATCCCCACCATCCGACTGCGGCAGACATTCCCTCGGACCTGCACGAAATCTTTACTCACCGACTTCCGGACGAGATCTATTACTATCTGTCCCGAGGCCTCTTGGGTCCTCAGGCGCTCGTTTGGTTGACGAGTGGTCAGATTGTTGAACCACCACCACTCGACAATGGGGAAACCACCGAATACAAACGATTCGTCAAGGAGGTCATCACTGATGGCCAGACTGGTCCGCGCGCGACTGCACTCGCGCTGATCAGTAGCGTGGCACATACCTTTTGGAACAACCGAAAGGTGATGGGTAATTTCTGGTTTGAGAATCCTGCGCCACATGGACAGAAGCCGATACAACACAATTCAGCACAGACGGTGCAACTCGCGGAACGAGTCGCGGGGTGGAATGTTAGCTACGCGATCGTGGAGGAAGAGTTGAGACGACAGAACGTGGGTAGTTGTGTCACACTTTTTGTGTCTAGCGCTGATGGTCAGGTGACGTTATCTAGTCATCGACCATCGATTTCGCATTATGCCTTGGCGCGACTGCGTCGGAAAAGCTTGCGCTGCGGACCAAGGGAAAGTCAACCCCACCGTCTGGTCAGCTGGACAAAAAGGACGAGGTTGTCGCCAATGTTATCTGGCGATTCCTTGAATTGAGAGGGTGGGTGATGGTTGTCTTAGCTGAGCGTGAGCTGACAGTTTGGCACGCTAGGTTCCTGTTAAACTCCCACATGCACTCACCGTTGGCAAGAGCCATGTACACGGCAGTCAAACAAGCACGGCTGAATGACAAGTTCCAGGAGCCACTGTATTTATTCCTGGAGCTAGTGAGAGCGGGAGTGATGCATGGCCACTTATGGTCTGGCCGGGCATTTAGTGGAGGGCCAAGTTTCGGTACCGGTAAGAGGAGACTCTCACGTTGATGGCTCGGCTGACGTGTCTGAGTGTGCCAATTGCAGACGATGAGAAATCATGTATGCTGCTTGTGATGAGAGTGTTGAGCATCGTACCTTTGAACTTCAAGGTGAGCGATCGGGCATGGTAACTGGGGTGACTGTCCCTGACGGGTTCTGTTTACAGGCACAGCCATGGTCCGCTCCGTTGTCACGTGAACTGCTTGTGTTCAACTCGTTTGTGCGATCGTTGACACGGGCACTACGCACGTTGCTGGAGGTGACGACGTTGAACATGCTAGTTCGAAATGATGCGCGACGTGCGCGGGATGATTTGCTTGATATTACGATATCGCTTCCCTTTCAGGCGGAGGTGAACACCGGATTTGGGGTTCTGGCCAAGGTGTACTTGGACACGCTAACGCACCTGAACAACCAAACGAGGGTGCGAGACCCGAATGCAGAAGGGGTGAAGGAATGCAAGCAGATGGCGCTTGAGATCTGCGAAGAAACGTTCCCAGGAGTGAAGCTACCTAAACAAGAAGTGGAACGAGGTTTCCGATTCTGGGACATCGTAAGTAGTTAATGATGGTGTGGAAGTGGACTTGAGGCTGACATGTGTTGAACGTTTACAGGCGTTGACCGCCATGAGGCAGCTTCACTCGGAGGGTGCGGTGTTGCGCGAGTTGGTTGACCAGTTTGAGGCGGCAGAAGCCTGGCTTGCACCGATGCGACCTTGACGGCACGATGTACTGATCACGCAGGGTCAAGTGTCTTGGGGCGAGATTAAAAAAAATCAATATTTTTTTTTTCTTCCTGTCTTATCACGGGAAGCATGTCGCAGACATCTTAGCGTACAGCGTTGCTCGGACAAGCAGTTATTGGTGGGGAAGATGGACGTGAAAGAGACGATGGGAAGACGCGAGGAAAGAGATGGGAATGTGAGATCCGAAAAAGGGAATATGGATGTCTTGATTTGACACGTGACTGTAATCGGGATATGAATATATATGTACTCCGAATCGGGTGTTGAAATGGATCTGAGATCTAGTCTTTATCCGAAAAGGGGAGTTCTGTAGACCATCTTGGATCTCTCCACGCTTCTCATGGGGGGGTTGTTGTCTTTCGACAGCCATCGCGTTGGCTCGCGTGGCAAACCGCCCTTTATAAATTTCACCCTTTGGCCTTCACCTTCGCATTCCCCCAGATGACCGCTATCATGCTCCATCCCTCATCCGCCGCTTCATCCTCTTCCATCGGACACATGCTCGACTGCGATCCCCTCAAACCAAACACTGGCCATCTCTACCTCCGCCAACCACACACAATACAAATCATACAGCTCGTCGAAGCACCCCCGCCACCACGCCGCATCTCCTCCGTCATACAGTCTTCCTCCCCGCGCTCATCCTCCGCCTCGTCCTGTCCATCCACCTCAGACTCCGAGGAGGACTGCTCATCCTACTGCTCATCCGTCGTCACCCCACACGACTCCTCCCACGACCGCGAACCCATACCGTGGACAGACGACACGTACAACACGCGCATGAAGCGCGTGCATGCGTGGAGAGACGGCTTCGTCAAAGCAACCTGCACCTCCCCCGGTACGTCCCTCTCCCACCCTCGCACACCCGCCCGCTGACGCGCCCCCCCCCAGACGCACGGTCGTCACCCCTCAAACGAAAGACGAATCCACATCAGACAGATGACGACACTGTCCGTCCTTGCTCTCTTTGTCCCTCTGTCGCATCCCGCTCACCTCCACCACAGGTCTCACATTCCTCAAAACGCTCACGCTCACGCGACGGCCACAGCATATCCAGGCTCACAGGACACCCTTGTCCCGCCTGCGATACTCTCTTCCCCTCGCTATCCGGTCTGCGCAAACACGGCCGCACGCCAAACATCCCTGAAGCATGCCGTGTCGCCGTCGACTACAATTTCGAATAACCCCTTGCACTTTGCACTGCTTGTTTCTTCTCGCTTGACGATCATGATCACACCATTCGCATTGTTGTACGATAACTCACGACTATTTCGCACTTGTCTACCGTACATACATTTCCCATACTCTGTCCCACAAGCCCGCGAAGTGCAAGGGCTGCATTCATCGCTTGTACATTATCTGTTTGTTCACCTTAATTATACCATATTAATTCAACTACTTCCCCCGCCTTCCCCTCACCAAGGGTCGTCACTCTCTCAAATAACTTGGGCGGCATTTTGTCTGCGCATAACCTTCGCCCATCCAGGCATGACGCACGCGTCCATGTCACTGCCTGTTGGCACCTTGGCGCTGGCAGGCACCACATCCAGCCGCGCATCCAGCCATTTGGAATAGCATGGGAAAGCCGACATTCGTACAATACTCTGCCACTGTGGGACAAGCACGGACCTTTGCACATGCCGTCGGGCTTCTTCCCCACGGCGAGCACGGGCTTTGACCTGACTTGAAATCCGTCCCGTGTGCTTTCAAAACCTCCTGATCTCCCTCCGGTTACCACTTTGAACATGCTCTTGCACAGAAACGGAACCGATGTGGCAGTACTTGATCCACCGCCTTTCCAATCAAATCACTGGCGTTGGCCGTTCGAACGGACCTTTCGAGCAAGTCGATTTTTCCCCACAAGCGTGCAATCCCATCCGGTAATATCCCGCCTGAGACCGGGGCATCGGACAAGCATCGAAGTCTGCCGTAAACGTGTTTCTCAAAGTCTAGACTATCCCGCGCGTTCGCGTCACCACACCGGTGGTACGTCGCCGTTCATTTTTGCCCCATCTGCTTCCATTTAATGCCGTCGACATCGTGCGTGTTCGGTTCGGGGCAGAGGCGAACGGACTGATCCATCATGTGCGGCACGATCGCTGCAATGGCCTACTTTTTTGTACACGACGCCCGAGGTCGAGATTCGCATCGCGATCATGATCACATCCACGGATCTATAGGAGTCACTTTTTACCCAACGGGGTCGTCATCTTGCACCAACCAGGTGTACTTTTTTTTTTCTCCGGCATCGATAGTAGCAATAGAATGCGTGGAGCGACTGAGAATAATCAATATCCTGCGTAGCATTCCACACCTCAACGGAGGGATGGCGAGTACATAATAGTGCCCTAAGATCCCCGTGGTGTGAGAATGCGCTGGAGCTCCATATTCAATGCTGTGAGAAGAATATCGATCATGAAACTCGTCCACCCAAAGGGTTGTATTGACAGGAAAACCCCGTCGTTCGCTGGTCCTCGCCCGAATTCCTCCCTGTTCTGCTCCGACGGCGTCGTTCCGAGGTGGGCGACTAACGAAACAACAAGATCACCGAATGCGACGTTCTCGCGGCTTATTAGGGGGGACAGCACAGCAACGCTTCGCATGTGCGCATCTCGCGAAACTCTGTTGACAACTTGGCAGTTTCAGATGCGGCACACAGTCGGGGACACGCAGAACTCTCGCCGATAGACCCACCAATCGAACGCTCCAAGTTTCTGATATGCGGCTTGATGCGTTTCTCATGTTAGCGACAGAAAATTACCGCAAACAGTCCGCTTCTTTCCCTCCGATCGTTCGAGAAAAATACACCCATTGAGTTCCCTCGTCAGAAATAACCCTCGTTTTTGACGTTCTACGATCTATTCCAACCATGATGATGGTTTCGATGCGTACGGCGTTTTCGATTAAACGAACAGCAATGCCGAGTTCATGAGAGTTGATAGAGCTGATACAGGCTCACGGCTGGGACGGGGTGGGAGTGCATGTCACTTGTTCCATGTGAGTAGACCACTGAATTTGTTGAACGATGGGGTGTTTTCGTCGTTCTTTCGCTACGAATACCCCGTTCCATCGCACCTGCATTCCGTCAGGTCACGGGCTCCAAGCAAGAATTCTCTGACGGTGTACACGCGTGCGAGATCGTGTACACCGCACCGGTCTCACCCAAAGGCAAACAGCGGAGATGATCGCAATGTGGCAGGACTTGATGGGTTCCAAACAACCGATTATAGCGCACTCCGTCGTGTTCATACCTGGGGCAAGAATAAAAATGGCGTAAATGCCTCGAGGCGAGATGCGGGGATACTATCCGCCTTGTTCTCTTTTTCTTTTTCTTTTGCTTGTCAGGCGTGGGCGTGCCAGTCACGGTCTGGCAAAAGCCTTTGGAAGGATTGGAGGGCCGCGGTACTCCGAGCCTGTGAGCGTGCTCTCGTTCGTGACCTCTGCCCCTCGGCCTTTGGTATGTGACAACTCCAAGTTCGCCGACGCCTAACCGCGGTTCGTTCACGAATCCACACGCTGACCAACTCCCACGAGACTTGGCACGGACGGGGCGTGCACGGTGCACAGTAGTCGTCACCGTCGTCATCGCTTTCATCGTGAGGTATTCTCGTGTAACTTGTTCGGCATGCCACGATGCATTGCCGTTCTCCCAGTTCTTTTGATTTCTTTTTTTGCCGGATATGCCGTCTCGGATCTCACTCCTCGTTATTTCTTTAGAACACGCTCGAGTGACGATCCCAGGGTGCAGTTGCATTATTAGGCGCGGTACCGCAACTGTCGTGTTTAGAACCCGACCCCCAAGGTACTGTAGCTAAACTTGTACGAGCAGAGACCTATGACACAACATGGCATCCAGCAGGTCCTCCAAATGGATCTAAGAGACGCCTCAAAAATGGAGCAGAGTTTCATTTACAGGTGTGCTCCTCCTCCCATGGTAATGTGGGCTGGTCGAAATCTACTCACGTACGGAGTTTGGAATCGTAGCCTGGGAGCCCGTCCTCAAGTCGTTTCCAATTTCGCCTGAGAGACGGTGAATAAAGACGAATGCACGGGATTAGACCCAGTTGCATGGTAATCGCTTTGAATATAATAGGAGAGCGGCACAGGAGGAACACAGCACTGATCGATTTGCCGCCGCTAACCTTGTAGCTATACTTGGTCCACAGAGCGTCATTCTTGGGCGATTACTATCGATGGCAGTCTGATTTGTTCTTCACGCACGTCGACATATCGTCATAGCGGAATCGATGGCAAACCGCTTCATACACTTGTCCTTCTTCGGCGGTACGGGACACCTGCGAATCCGATGCAACGGGCTTTGGAGTGCCCACTGACTGCCTCGTTTTAGCGTGCGCCACTATCTAATGGAGGTCCATTATCCCGTGCATTCACACGACGAGTTCGCAAGGCGTATCGGAAGGTGGAAGGTGCCTTCATAAAACACGGTATGCGTACGCGTGATGAGGTGGCAACAATATTCTCCTGTGAAATTTCCGGAGAACTGCAAGTGGGGTCTTTTTTAGTTCAGATTGTGTTCGTCTCCAACTCGGCTGGAGGCGGGTACGTTGAGTCTTTCAGACACGGTCCTTGTAAATGAACGATCGAATGACCCTGATCATGATAGTAAAAACCCCTTGGGGAAAGTCTGTGGACGAAGTGGCTCGGCATGTCTGTTCTCCGCAGTCCTTGCAGTGCCCTGACAGGACAAGATGCCTGATATGAGGGGATCCGAGGTGTTAAGTACCTGCATGAGGCTCAGCATCTCTCCTATGCCCCCCGTAAGTAGATCCGATCAGAAGACAACACAATTTGGTCAAAACGAGCTCGAAAACCTCCTTTGGATCGTGCATTTTACCCACGATGGTTCCATATCGCCCTCCATCTATGAAATTCCCTGTGAACTTGCGGGAAGATCACCAAGTCATCCACGGGGATGGGACTCCTCAGCGTTCACAACCGCATCCCCGTTGTTCTCGTTCGTGAATCGTGATTTGGGTGCCACTGCATTTCGGGCTAAAAATATGCCGAAGTTCGAACGGTGGGATGGATATTAGGGCGTTATGAGGGATTCCACGCGGTGTACGTTAAGGGGGGTGGTACCATGTTGCTGCGAGTGAAGCAGCGTCAGACCGATATTAATCCTATCTGAAGGCGTCTTCGGCTGCCATGATTTCTTAAAATTTTTTCCGGATTGGACTGGATTGTCCTTTCGAAGCGACCCCGTTGCCAGTCGCTGTGAGAGCGCCAAACGGCGGACTCTAGTAGGACGAAATTTCGTGAAGTTGGAGCTCCCTTGCGATGCGTTGGAGCGGATGCCTTTCCTTTTTTGCCAAGAGCGACGTGCTCGTTTACGCGAGCTGCTCCACACCGTTCCATGGTCAGCCACCACCATGTCGATGCCATCTCTCAAGACTCAGAGACATCTCCTACGGACGTCCGATCCTGCTCAAATCCTTCCTTTGAAAGTGTCCGACACTCGACCCACAGCGACCTCGCGTCTTCGTAAACGGTGTTGCCGGCTGCTTGTCGTCCTATTCCTGTCCTCCTGGGCGCTTTTCTGGCTCTACAACCATCACTCCGGAGAGGACTCGCCGGCGAGGGAAGAAGACGACACAAATCACTCTTTACCCCCGCTTTATGAAGCCTACCACGACTATGAACGACACCTACCACAGCACAACCTTTCGTTGCCTTTTCCGGAGGGTCGAGATGCAAAGTTTTTCTGGGTGCCCAATCATGTCACCGGTGAGCACTGTCTTTTTTTTGTTTGTGCATGACCACAGGGGTAAATTTTTATAGCCTCGGGGTGGGGGAATGTTATGCAGGAGCTCCTCCTCAACGCTCTCCTTGCGCACGAGACAAATCGAGCGTGAGTAGCTCTTCATTCACTGCTGGGAATGGGATGGTGATAACGCTCTCTCTCTTTTTCTTTTCTTTAGATTTGTCTTTGACAACTACACATGGAAGCGTGACGGTCCAGAGTATACAGAGTACAATGGCAAGTTGATTCCCGCCCGGATACCCCTTTCTGCGATCATCAGCGGTGCGTCGTTCCTGTGTTCATACGCCCTTCGAGCCTTACACGGGGATATTTTAGGTCCTATAATTGGGTCTGCGTTTGGTCCAGGGGATCCAACGCCCCGTGCCGTTCACAAGGAGTATTTCAAGACAGTTTGCCCGAATCCGACCATCTTGGACAGTGACGCCGTTGTAGGCGGGGATGTCAGATACGACAATAATGTCCCTGCATCGCGGATATTCGACTTGTGGGTTGAGAAGCTCAACTCTATCAATGACCCGTGCGTCGAGATCAAGCTGCATTCACCCCAACTTTTCGAAATATGGTGCGTTTTGACACGCTGATATCGCGCACGGCCTGATAACTGATGACGAACACCCAGGCTCTTCGGATCGGCACGGGTTCTATCAATGTGGCCTCGACTTTCCAAGTCACCGATCCTGCGAGAATTCTCATGGTCACCGCTTGTTTTGGAATCGTTCGCTCGCAATGCACACCTCTTTGGGGCTACCACCAAATCATTTCGTTTCCTCCCGTCTTATTTGCGCCCATCTTCATCATCTCCGACCTTAAAGGAGCTGCACAATGTTGAACCTATCCTACCGGCGGCGAAGATAGATCCGATTCCGGGCCTCCTTGTATTACATATCCGGAGGGGTGACTTTACTGATCACTGCAGACACCTTGCGAACTGGTCCTCCGGCTGGAACGGTTTCAACAAATTCGCTACATTGCCTGATAAATTCCGTTCTCCTTATGATGGAGGTAACGGTGAGGCGACCGAAGCCAACCTGCAATACTATCTCCAGCGATGTTTCCCGACGATCGAACAAATTGTGGAGAGGATACGTCAGGTGCTTGCTGACCAGAAGAAGATATATGGCGCAACCAAGGAGCTCAAGAGGGTCTATATCATGACAAATGGTGATAAGGCGTGGTTGAATGACCTGAAGGAAGCACTCATGGGAATAAAGAAGTGGGATTCTGTGGCGAGTAGCCGTGATCTGCAGCTTAGTTGGGAGGCCAAGCCGGTCGCACAGGCTATGGATATGTTGGTTGGCCAGCGCGCACAGGTGTTTATCGGGAACGGCGTAAGTCACTTTTCCTCCGTTGCAGTGCTGTGTATCCAACCCTGCTTACCACCGCGCGTCCACAGTTTTCGAGTCTGACTTCTAATATCGTCATGTTCCGAATGTTACGGGAGCTAGCGCCTGAAGATACCAGATTTTTGTAACTGGTTCTGGGTTGCTTTACTGGCCACCCCTTGTCGTGCGGGCTTTAGCTTTCGGGGATAATGCTCCTCTCGTGGGTATTCACTGTCGTCCCGGCGATTATCCCTCAGCTTTACGCCCTGACCTTTGGGCGTATACACTTTCAAAAAGGACACTTGATATAATCCCCAGCATACGTGTGCGCTGGCGTTGTCCCATAAATGTAACTTAGACATGCTACGTTATTACTCGGTTAGTGGACATCTCAACGGGTTGCTAGTATATACGCAGCGATGTCGTTTCCTGGCGTTGGATATAGTCGTGATTCAGTACTGCCATGGGTGGGATTTCCGGGCAGGATGGAGCTCGTATGTAGGTGTTTCAGCAGGTGGTATGCCGAAGGCGGCAGCCCCTTGGGTGGTCAATTCCAGAACGGGCAGTCCACCCCTTGCCGAGCTTCGGCTCGCCTGCGGCAAGCCAACCCTTGGAATGACGAATCCTACTCGGACTGCCGCCCCGATGACAAGACTTGTAATAGTAATCCCTACGTCCGCTAGTAATAGAACGACTCATCGGTCAATCGTCGCTTCTCGGTCTTTGGGGATAGACATGAGAAGAGAGATCTATAAAGGCATTTTTCTCATCGTCGTCTTTTTTCTCTTTTCCGTTACCCTGAAAAAAAAAAAAAAAGTGACGATAGATGCGGGTCTCCTGGGCTACCGCCTGGACCGTTGCTCTCCTGTTAGAGAGCTACGGTTTCGGGGTTCGGACCTGTCGTCATCGTTCATTCATCATCAAGTATACTTGATGCGATGATCGCTCTCGGCGGTGCGGCAACACCAATCGTTGTTCACTCGTGCGTCTTCGGCAAAACACCGAGTCTAACTATTTGCGCTGCTGCGAGGATTGCAACGTTGCGCTTCGTTCGCTGACCTAGGCCCTGGCGCAACGTTCGGAACCCCAACTCGATCCAATCATCATTGTCCTTGACTCCTTGAAGTGTCAGTCGCTCGACGATCAGAAGAAAGCGAGGTTTTGCGGAGGGGAGGGAGAGCCGATATATCTTGAACTTGATGGCGATACGGTCAATTTTGAACGCACTAACAAAGGGCAATCGCAGCAGCCCATCACCACTTGCCCAATGGTCAAACATGTGCCTCGTTGCGTGGTTGGCTGGTCTCACGCAATCGGGGCGCCATCGAAGAGAACGTTTACACCAAGATTATCGGACGATGGTCGGTGCTGAGAACAAGCACTGCTTCGAGGTCAGTGCTCCCATTGGAGGGATGATTTTGCATTCGGTGCACTCTTACGGGTCGGATGTTTTGGAAACAGACATGCCTGAATGTCGACTAAATCCATGCATGGTGCTCCTTTCTCGATGAGAAGTTGGATTCAACATCACCTCACTAAAGATGGTAATGAGACAAGCAATCTCAGCGTATGTTTTCTCTCCACTGACAAGTCTGTCACGATCAGATGGCTCCAGCACTGCGAACGTTCGTCAGAGGTGTTAATTTGGAGAGGTCCAGCTTAAAATTACCCTCTTCGGCTCCCGCATGCACTCAGAACTGTGCGGGACCGAACTATTCGGGGAACCCTCAAGTGACCTAGCCCTGATTGCACTGACACGATCACAGGTAACATGTCCGACAGATGCTCTCCCATCCTCACTGGTTCCCTCGGAGCCTTAGAATCCTAAACCGTCATGGGACTCGGCCGGTGGGTACTTATGTCTAGATACACCAAGTCGCTTTCCGATTACGGGCCCCTGATTCGCGCATCCGGTAGCGCTTTCCCTACCCCGGAACCAGGCCAGCGGGAGTGCAATACAGAGCAGGCTTGCTCACAGGCCCCTGGTCCGCGCATCCGGTAGTGCTTTCCCTACCCCGGAACCAGGCCAGCGGGATAAAGATGGAGTGCAACACAAAGCAGGCTTATTCTGACCCAGAGCCAGTCGTCCACCGTTTCTCAAATAGAACTCGTTGGCCCGATCATAGGGGGCTTCGCTGCAGCTGAGCTGCTGATCAACTCCATGAGAAACGGATGAGTATCGCTCGCCGCGTTCCTGTGATCATCAAGATCCGTGCGCGTTTACAAGCACTAGACTGGGCGCGTGTGTTCCTAGTATGATAGGAGTATTCTCGCAAGGGGAAGGGAGAGGGGTTGCGGGGTGGGAACGAACTTTATACGATTGGATATTCTTTGTGTATCGCGGGCGATCTCACACATTTTCGCCGAGATTCTTGGCTTTTGGATAGATGTCAATTACCATTACGGTGGAGTCAACGTGTTTTGAGGGTTCATAGCATACGACATCCGGTGGTTGATTTGATTGCATGGGCATGTTCCTATGGGAGTCTACGTACCTGTTTATGCGGCGTTGTTCATAATCCACCTGACAAACCTTTCCACGGATGCATCACCCTAGCATACACGTGTTCATTGGGTTGATTGACGGCAGTGACGTTGACGGGACTCCGGGAGAGTTCATCGCGGGTAAGAATATATTCTTCTTCGGAGCCCGCCTTACCAATCACAATGGCTAACTCACCGCCAAGGGCCGAGTAAACTTTTCGTTTTTCCAATGGATAACGTAGGTGCATGCGGGTGTGATCATTCACAAAGCCTCCGATTCTCTTTTGTTAGACTGCAGGAGGTGGCGCACGAAATTCCCATGGATTGAAAAGGTGGTGCATTTCCGGTCTGTTACTACAATCAACATCCTTATAACACAGGGATAGACCCCAGGGTATGTGTGTTTTGAGGGAGTATGGGTTATAAGGGAGTTGACTGTACTGCATTACCATGCGGCATTGTATATACATCACAGCCAGAAAAGTTACTATGTTTCCCCCTCTTCAAAGTGCCTTGTCATTCCTTGTAGCGAAGAACAATTTTCCTGTTCATGTGGTATCATCGAATTGGTGTTGCGAAACCTGTAACATTGCCACTTGTGAAATACATATATATACTCATCACCAAACTCAAATAAAAAATCACAAGGGACTGTGGAGAACGAGTACAATGAAAGATGTCGGGAGAAAGAAAACCACATATTGATGCCATTCAGATGCCAGTGGAAAAGGCAGGAGAAAATTAAATCTCCGACATGACAGGCCGTGTACACTCCCATACTCCGCTCAAATATTGAGCCCCCACACGTTGTCGTTTCGTACTCCGCCCCCCGCTTGGTGTGCACGTTCGACATTGATGCTGACACCAGTTCGCAGCAGCAAATTCGTTACAATCGCATTGAAAGTATGTAGGGAAGTTGGGCGATGATGCGATCCATCCATCTTTTTTTTTCAGATTTTTCAGTTGTGATCTGAGCCCTGCCATGATATCTGTAAGTGAAAATATATACTCAGGAGTTGAAAATGTGATGGTGAGTGATGTAAATACGTTCACTTGTTCTGGGAAAAAATGCAGCCATACTAGTCTACTATATTTCTTCCTAAATCCAAGAGCCCAAGGTAGTACGTGTGTGGTTGTGTGTGGGACACCGTTTTGCAAACACTAGTCCAATGACATCATCGGCTAGGGTGGAGCAACGGACTTGGTAGATCTACATAGAAAGTACTCATGTTGGTACGTACTGAGTGGAGACTCATGCCCTCCGTATTGGCATCAAGGGGTGAAAACTACAGAAACGGAGCGCTGACTCAACCTCTTCAAGCAGGTAATGCTTACACTTTCAACTGCAGTTCATTTCCGCGGATCGTGCGAAGCCCAGCACTATAATCGGATAGTCGGCATTAGGAATTCGGCACGAAAACGATATGTGGCGTATCTCGCTGATAGAGAGTAGGCCATTCGCGGGATCACCAGTACCATGAGGGGCGAGACAAGTTCTTGGACCTGAGGCCTTGAGGTAACAAGGTGAGTACTAGTGTTCATTGATGACAACGTCTGCTTGTGAGGTCTGGACTCAAAACTGCATGACCAAGGGCTGACACTTCCGAACCGTGACGTTGCCGCATTAGCAATTTCGTGTGAACGCGTGGGTGCACGATCACTCTGAAAGGTAAATCCCTCAGTCGAGTCTCTCTAATCAACACCGTAAGCCTTCACTAAGCCTTGACAGTGCTGGTCGTATGATTAATCCGACGCTGGATATAAAACCTAAGGACGTTCACCTATCGAGCATCGTGACAACATTTCCCTTCCAATCAGCGTAGTAACATCCAGGTGCATCCGCCCCAACCTCGTGCACAGCCATAATCTACTCCACAAATCGACCCCTTTTATACGATCAGCTTGTTCAGCAACCACAATAATGAGTTCGGGCAAGGGGATTCAAGTCATTCCGCGTCGCAGCGACGAGCGGGGTCATGCAGACCACGGCTGGTTGAAGACCTTCCATTCGTTCGCTTTCGCCAGGTTCGTACATACATATCATCCTTGGATCGTTTCCAAAGCTGAATATCAAACCCCTAGCTATCGCGACCCTCGCCACGAGTCCTTTAGCTCCCTTCGTGTCCTCAACGAGGACCGCGTCGCCGCCAACACAGGGTTTGGCACGCACAGTCATCAGCTTTATGAAATATTCTCCTACGTCATCGACGGTAGCCTCGAACAGTAAGCATCTCTCGCATGTCTACCATGTAGCAAATCATCGATGTTGTCGGATAGCCAAGACTCCATGGGCAACACGGAGGTGCTTTCCCGCGGTGCACTCCAAATGACCTCTACCGGAACAGGAATCTCGCATTCTGAGAAGGCACACGGAGGGAAAGAAGTCCATTTTTGCCAGGTATGGGCCTCACCTCGCTCCGGGCAAGGGGAAGGCAAGCCTGCCTATTTCACGAGGTATGTTCTTTCGGCACCTTTTTAGGGGCATGTCCTGGACTTGATCTCTCGCATGCAGAAACTTCACGGACGAAGAGAAGAAGAACCGTTTGGTTCTTCTTGTCGCCCCTGACAATTCTGCTGGGGTTTCTGTTCGCAGAGAAGACAGCGGGCCTGCGCCGATCCGTTCGGAACTCCGGATGTACGCCTCGTTGATCTACCCAGGCGTCTCGCTCGTTCATGCTCCAGTCGGAAACGGTGAGATGAAGAAGGGATATATTCATGTGATCCAAAGATCCGGATACAATCCAGGGCCAGCGAGTGGAGTTACTCTGAAGATCGGCGCTCAGGCTGACGGACCGAAGATTGAATTACGGGAAGGAGACGGTGCATATTTGGCGTATGAGCCAGGCGCTGAGCTTCGTCTCGACAACGACGGCCAAGGAATTGCGGAGGTCTTGCTCTTTGATCTGGAGTAAGTGGTCGAAAGTTCCGTGTCGCTGTAGAGTTGTACTACTTGAGGCAGCAACGTCCACGTTTTTTCACACTGTAATATTAGTATCGCAGATGATCATCTTTTCATCCTAGCATTGGAATGTCAGGGTTGCGTGTTTAAATGATCCATTGCATCATTCTGAATCGCCATGATAGGCTTCTTTCTCGCGTGCGGCAGGGTTGACCTGTCGGCGAAATATCCTCGACTTGGGCGGATGTGACATGTGAAGCATGAGATTGCTTTGAAGCAGCACGCCAACCTCCACCGTGCGTAGCTCGTGTAAACGGAAGGTATGGCTTGAGATGCATCTGCAACAATGGAACGAAGCGGCGCCATTCAATTGTCCCACTACTGTGGATTATTGGTAACTATCACTAAAGTTGAGGATGTCGAAGAATAGGGATTGCTGTCCCATGTCCTCGAGCGATGATGGGCATACCCTCGGCGTCTTGGCATCTCAAATGAGTCATCGAATATCATCGATTTTGGGACTCTTGAAACAGGTCTGTGAACATGAGGGCCCAACTGTTTGCCCAACTGTTGTCATGAACGTGCAAGCCGTCCAATGAAAACTGGACTTTTCCCAGGTAGTCTTCCTGATGAGAAATGAGGTGCTCTCCGACGAAATAGGAAAAATGACAGTGTATCGAGGACAACCTTTCTTGGTAGTGGGATCTGTGCCGGCTTGGCGTCAAGGGAGCGGCGAAGCCGAAAAGAAATCAAATGAAGGACAACAAATGAACGGAGGTATCTCGTACAACTGGTGAGGCTTTGGATTAGGGACATCAGGGGAGCGCTAGTGCCGTGGAGATGAAGGTTATACTTTCTGGGGTTTGTCCTACCAGATACATATCTGGAACGCGCTGTACCAAAATATGAATTCATGAATGCGCCAATTCGGAAAACGGCAACCTATCGCAAAAAGGATAGAGAAATCGATCAGCGTCTACCATGCGCCCAAAATCGCACCCGGAAGATGGACTGCATGCATCATCCGCACAATCCAAGCATGCCGTTACGTTTGGTTGGGAAGTAACAGCTCTGCATCGAGGCTGAAGGGGGTGTAATTTCCATTCGTGGCGTATTGGATGCAAGCGAAACCATAAGGTTTGTGATTGATGATGGATCAAACATTGTTCCGTGGAGATTCGATGGAAACCGAATAGTCGGAAAATGGTTAAACACGTATCTGAACTCACGGTGCGTCAGGGTTGTTGTTGAGAACGGCTTCTACTGATGTCACGGAAGGACCAAGATAAAATGTGGTGCCACGGGTGACGGCAAAGACATATATGGCCCCAAACTATATGCTAATATGGTTTTGTTGATATAACGACTGTGTGATCATAGTCCACAACAATCAGTGATCGATTTACGGACCAACTCGATACCAAACTTTTGGTCCTTTGGGGGGCAAGCGGTGATGATGGGCGGTAGGCATGTTGGCGCAGCTTGAAATATGGCATTCTTCATTTGGTCTACGTGCTCCCGACCTGAGTCCCCGAGCTGATCAGCTTTCGTGATTATTGCTTGCAACGTGAACTTTGTTCCGCCAGATTGTTGAACTCGAGTGTCCAATTCAGCTAGCATGGCGGCATCGGTAGACCTTATGCCATGAGGCGCGGAAAACAATATGTATATCCGCCGTAGCCTGGAGTATTACTGAGTCAACGAAAAGTGTAAATATATCGATGACATCACTCACTCCTCGCGATTTGTAACATAGTGATTGAATACAGCACCCCATTCCGAGCGACCTCGTGAACCGTATCCAGGGGAGTCGACAACAACCAGCTTACCGGGGCAAGGGCCAACTCTGAAGAAGTTCAAAGCTTGGGTGCGACCCTGCAAAGCATTTTGAACTACAGTACAAAAGAAAAGGAGGATTGCTAACAGCTTTCTTGCTTGTAAAAAGCAGATCTTTGCGCCCGAGAACAGCATTGAGCAACGATGATTTGCCTACATTCGCTCTACCTGGCAGAAGCCTGAAGGTTGTCTATCAAGTAGACAGTCTGGATTGCACTTGCTTACCGGTTACAATGACCTTTTTGACAGGAGGTAAGATCATCGTATGGCAAGTGTCACCGTCTCAACTCACTTCTGGTACCCGATTGAATCGTGGAAACGAATTTATGTCCTTTACAGAGGCAAGAAACTCAGCGGAGGTTTGAAATATCGCCTTTGAGTTCGTGGAACTTTTCCTAGGATGGTTCTTTACACACAAAGTCACCCGGTTTACGCAGCGATGGGACAGTAGCCGCGACATGGCCTTGAAGTAGATATTTGGATGTTCCCAGCTAAGGTCCTAAACGGAGTTTGAAAATGACCAGTGTTTGCGACATATACTAGCTGACATTGCAGACCCGTAGCCTCTACCCTCGTTGTCCACTTACTCAACGGTGATGGTATCGCTGATAGTACTGTTCAATTTGACACTTTCGTCTCTCGCTGCATCATCGCCGTCAACTGCCTTGGTAGCCCGAACTCTCTTCCTGCACTTCACGAGTATATCGTTCCTTCGTTTCCCCCCGGCTGTCAGGAGGTTCGGATGACGCGCGTAATTCAAGAGCAGAGAAATATTCGTTCGAAAACATCTCAATGGGATGCACTCGTATTCTGCGGTTTATCAACGTCAAGGCTGCATGCATGTGCACACAGTTCGAATCCCATGCTGTTTTCGTCCTTCGCTATATCGAACCACCTCCACTCGATTAATATTCCTAGTCTGATCGAGACTCCTTTCTACACCTGAAGTATCCAGGCTTAATTCCTTGAACCGTAGCGAACACCAAACACGTTTTCACGGTGCGCCTTGATTTCTACAATCGGTTGTGTCAGCGATCCCGTAGCGATCCAGAAAATCTCCGCAAGCGCGGTGGTACAAGTACGTACGGAGGGCGAGATGCTTTGAGTGGAACCGACACAAAGCTAGGTTTCCCATCATGCACCAGAGCCCAGCGGCCGCGTTACCCTCCTCGCGATGTTCACCTATCTCGCGGGCCAAGCCATTGATCTCGCCTTCATCATCAAGGCCCCAAATCGGTCGAATCTTGTTGTGTAAGTCTGTGTTCTTGATGAGATCAAGGTATGCTAGACGTGCATCACCATAGCTGTAACCGTAACGTGGATCACAGGATTGTCACCAAAGAGTGAGAGAAAGACGAACCCGGTTGCGAATATGACGACATCAGCGTCCAGTGTGGAACCGTCCTCAAACAACAATCCAGTTGGCGTAAATGTCTTAATGGGCCCATCGCTTTTCAACTTGATCTTCCCGTCAATGATCAGCTGAGAAGCACCGGCGTCTAGATTAAGGGAGCTCTGGTTTATTCACCCATTGCAGAAAGCAGGGAGTAACTCACCAAAATAGTATCCTCCCGCCTTACCGAACGCCATAGGGGCCCAGCCGGAATCGTCCTCTCCCAAGGTGTGTTTGAATCCGACTCTACGGAGGCCATCGAGAAGTTCCCTGAAGTACATAATATATGTCACTGCGCACAAGTAGGGGCGAACGGAAAATACTTGTCGGCCTCGGCAATTTCCCTGATGATGCGTGGGCAAATAAGTTTGAAAAAGTTCATCGGAAACGAAGCGTTCAATCGATCAGCGATGTCAGTTGGGGGGCCACCCTCCCAGAAAAGTGCTTGAATGTGGGGAATTGATCAGCAATCGGCTGAAGGTCCAAGGAATGGACGCCACCTTGACAACGGGGCATCCCCTCTTTAATCGACATGATATAAGTCGGGCTCCGTTGAACCATCGTGACATCTATCATCGGCTTTAGCCAGCGGCACCGGGTGGCAATGGATGCAACTGACCAACGGCGTGCTCCACGTAATCGGAGCAAATATCATGGGCTAGTCATTATAAGCTCCAGTGAAGGTTAAGATAGGTAGGGTGTCGCACCCGATGTGCAAGAGCCAATAACTACGACCTTCATTCCCGAATGATCCGTCGCGTGTTTGTGCTTACTCGAGTGCAAGATCTGACCCTTGAACTTATCCTATCCTAGGTTGTAGGCAAGTCGGTTCTCGATCAATTCGTTCGATGCTTACTCGTCCTGGAATGTCTGGGTTTCTTGGTAGGCCGCTGCCTATGCCAAGCGCCAGCACGACGTGGTCTACCTTGAAAATTCGCTTTCGTCCGTCCCCGCGGACGACTTGAACGGACCAACGCTTCCCGCTGTCTCCAGTTTCCTTTTCGATCGAGATAACGGTTGCTGAGGTCCATATGTTCAACTCCAGGGAGTGAGCATAGGACTCAAGCCAATCTGCTAGTTTCAATGCCGGACTGTAGACAGGCCAGGAAGATGGGAACCTGAAATTGGTCCGATCACATGGCGAAGAATCACTTTGATCGGCGTATGCACTTACGGTAAGTAGGGCATGTGATCATACCCTATAATCGATATTTACAATGAGAGAGAGGGTACAAGAGAATTGGGATGTCAGACTCACAAACAGGATCATGCAAGCAGAGTGCGTCATAACGGTTCCTCCAATTGTCACCTATTCTCTTGTTTCGTTCGACGACGAGCGCACCAATTCCCAGCATCTCAAGTCGTGCGGCAATCTCCAAACCACTCTGTCCGCCGCCGACTACGACCACGGTGGGTTCCTCATCAAGAAATTCTCTTTCCCTTTCACGCTTGGCAGCCCATTTACCATGGTTTGGTTGAAACTCCCTCAAAAATCCGATCCGCTCTGGAAAACCCTTTAGATCCTCCAGGTTGGTGTAAACGACGTGGGCCTTCCAAGCGCCATCTGGAAGAGGAACGAGTCTGAATATACCAAAGGCATGGCCAACATTGGTATCAAATTTGAAAAAGGCCTGGATCCAAGCGAGGTCTTCGTAGAGCTGTTGAAGTTCTACACTGTCCCGCTGAAGAGAGAAGGTATCCAGCTGGGGGTTGAAGACACTGAGTTGGTCTTCGAGAAACTTGGACACCGCGTTCTTGCCCTCGAAGGTACGGAAGTCCCAAGTGAGCGCAAGCATGTCACGCCAAAAGACACCATCAATGAACAAATCAATGATGGCCGGCACATCCTTGAGACCGATTGCTTTAGCGAATTTGGCAAACCAGTCATCGACGATGGCCTGCGCATCGAGATTTGGGTCAATGGTGCTACCTAGATTGTGAAGAGTGGGAAGGGTACGTGGAGGGGTTAGACTGGCCATGATAGAGTGAGGAGATAAGAAGGATGGGTAAAGTGATCAGTCCGTGTTACTCTTTCATCCTGTCCGATGTTTGTGCATCGCCCCGTTTCACCGCGTGTACTGTATTTAGCTTGGAGTAGTTGATCTTTGACAGACGTAATCCACTGGCAATAGGCATCGCTGGGCCCATCGAGTCGCACGGCTGCGTGCTGCAACGGGGCGTCGACAGCATCATGATATCTAGTATCCAAATTTCTCTGTTCATTTTCTGGCAGAAAAATGAAAAACCGACCTTAGGCCGCGATCACACGATGCCAGATTTGTGGCGTTTGGTAAAGATGGACGATGGGAAAGTAAGTCGGCCCAACTGGGATGTGCCTACTACCCGGTTCGTCGGGCCCAGGATGCCTCTTCCAATTTAGTTGCTCTCTTCCAAAAAGTTCAACATAAGAATTATCCACTCGGTATATCAAATCTCAGCACGTCCTCTGTCAAAATTAACTCAAAAATACATCCCTTTGATCTTGCAAGGACAGTACTTACCACATCAGCGACGGTATCCCAAAGAGCCAGAGCTTAGAAGTTCAAAGTGTCAGCAAATTTACATGTTCACTTCACTGGTCACTTTTATTGGCCTGAGCCAAGAGAATGTCATCCGAAGGCTGGGGATTGCACTGAGTTTAAGTTATTTGTTGGGATCATCATAACATTGGGCACGCGATGGAGATGAATCTCTACTAGCAATGCGGGATGCGAGGTGTCTAGTTTATTTCTCGAAGGTCTTCGTTGCGAGTGTGAGTAGGAAAGCTGAGAGCTGAGTGAAGCACGACTTCGGATAAGCCTTGGCCCACAACGATGGGCACCGTGGGATTACACCCGCTATCGACTCTTTCCCTAACACCGGGCTATCATTGGTCTCTCATCTTGGATATACTACCCTGGACATACTTCGGCCTTAAACCGACCAAACCATTCACCAGACTGACTCATCGCAAGCTTTTTTTGTATCACTATTTTCCACGATGGACCCACTGGCTGATATGGATGAATCGACTACAGACGACGATCACGCATCACAGACCACGGAAGACGACCCTCAAGTGCCTGATAACCCTCCTTCCGTCCCAGTCCCACCCCCACCCGTACCATCGGTGCAACAGCCCACTCAGGTCATTCAACCTTCTTCTATCCATCGCGAACGACCAAATTACCAACTTAGACATACACTTCGAGGACACACTCAGTCCATCTCAGCTGTCAAATTCAGCCCTGATGGAACCCTTCTCGCGTCTTGCGGTATGCTCTCCTGCTCACTCATTCCTTCCTGTCTTTGATAATATTTTTACATAGCCGCCGATAATTTGATTAAAATATGGTCCCCGTTCACTGGCGAACTGATACGGAACCTGAACGGTCACACGAAGGGGCTTTCTGACATTGCATGGTCCACGGATGGCACGTACTTGGCGTCCGCCTCAGACGACGCGACTATACGGATATGGAACGTAGACACTGTACGTATATCCTCACACAATGCACCTGTCTCTTGAAAGGAAACACGGTGCAAGCTAGGGTTTAACCACGAAACACCTGCGAGGCCACACGAGCTTCGTGTTCTGCGTGAATTATAGTGTCGCATCCGACTTGCTGGTATCTGGAGGCTGCGATGGTGATGTAAAGATCTGGAACGTTGCAAGAGGTTTGTATATCAGGCGCTCTCGCCTCTAGCTACTCATTTTTGCTTGTATAGGAAAGTGTACGAAGACACTGAACGGCCACATGGATTATGTTACTGCTGTGCATTTCAATCGAGATGCTACTCTCGTCGTTTCCTGTGCGCTCGATGGATTGATGTGAGCTAAGCTCTATCTATCCTTCCACGATCACTCAACTTGACTCGCAGTCGGATATGGAACACCACCACAGGACAATGTCTAAAAACACTGACCGAGGGAAATGACGCAGTGTGGTAACTACCTTCACCATCGTCCCCGTCAAAACCAGTCTCACATGACTTGTGTGCCAGTCAGCATGTGCAGTTCTCGCCCAATTCAAAATATATCTTGTCGACCGCGCACGATAGTGCAATCCGCCTCTGGGATTACCACACTTCTCGGTGTCTGAAAACGTACATGGGTCATAAAAACGAAAAGTACTGCATCGCAGCCTGTTTCAGTGTCACGGGCGGAAAATGGATCGTGTCCGGTAGCGAAGACAACAAGGTGTACATCTGGGACCTGCAGAGCCGTGAAGTTGCACAAACTTTGGAGGCCCATTCCGGTACGTAAATCGTCTTAGTGCCATTTTAGTTGTATTCACGAGAGTTCCCAGGTGTCGTCGTCGCTGTAGCTGTAAGATATATCCATCTTAACAAAATGCAATCTGAACGACATTCTCTGCAGACACATCCTCATCAAAACATGATAGCGTCCGGTTCCATAGAGCCTGACCTTGCAATTCGAATATGGTCAGATCGCGGGCAACCTGCTTGAAATATCTCATATGAAGTTATCCGGTTCACCGACGATCCTGTATCAATACCTTGTTTACCGTACTCTAAACTTCCGTGCTGCGCAGTCGATACAAATGTACCCCGAAACGGATGTAGTAAAAGTACACAGAAAAACTTCGTGAAGGTGCGTTAGGGCGTCCTTCACACGGGCTTCGCGTTAACGAGGTCTTGGTCCACGAAGTAGATATTAGAACAAGGCACGGTTTCGTACGAACCAAAGATGCTCACCCTTCGCGACCTCCTTGTCTGCATCCGTGAGTCCGGAATCATGAGCTTCCAGGAAAGCGTCGACTTCATCCATGACTTGGTCATCATCCTCTCCATGGACCATATCCAAGTCACTATCGTCATCGTCTCCCGCGTCATCAATCGCAAACGGTGTCCTTTCCATGAGCGCCGCGTTGACTGCCTTCACGTGTGGCAGGGGAGAGAAAGTGGACGACAATGACGACCCAGGACCACCATCCTGCGCCGATATGGCATCGATAGTGAGAGTCGACGAGGAACCCTGGGATGTCGACAAGGTGTCCGAGCTATTGGATCCAAAGGTTGACTTGGGCGCAGGCGAGATGAGTGACTCGCGTGCTTTGGGTTCTTCCAGCTTCGTGAAACGCCCAATCGTAGGCCGGTAGATAACCTGGTGTTTGCCAATCGTCTTCCCGAGCTCGTCGCTGATTTTGTGGAATATCTTCTTGTTGTCCTCCGTTGCGATGTTGGACCAGAGATCTTCCAAGAAGCCTCCACCCGAAGTCGGCAACTCCAGGTCCGGGACAGACTCCAGTTTGAATGATGCTGTCAAGTCAGTCTCGAAGAATGATTCCAGTATTTCATCAGCCAAGACGACCATTCGGAAACTATTGAAGACTACAGTCAGCAAGGTCATTCGAGTTCACTGTCCCATACCGTACGTTGCAAGATTAAGGTATGGTTGATTGTGACCTATTTGGCACGGCTCAGTCTTCCCAGTCTCACTATTTGTTTCTTGTGGTAAGAGGGTATCGCCGTATTCAAAGGCGTTCGTCATGAAGCGGCTAACTGCCCCCAGATAGGCATCGCCAATTTCATGGCGGAAAATGAACTACAGGTGCTCCGTTAGATGATCACACAAAACTTCGCCATGCTCACCAAGAAAGATTCGGACAATGTCAGAACTTCATCCTTCGTCAAGTACCCATCTTTGTTCTTGTCGTGCAGGTTAAAGAACCACTCTATATTATCCATCAGATCGTTAAACATCACGCCGTCCAATCCAGAAACTAGGTCCTAATGCCAAAGTAAGCACCAAAAAGATGCCAATACAACCTCGGAACCTACCTGGAACGATAAAGACCCTTTACAAGAAATATCCCAGAAGTAGAAAAGCCTGTCAATAAGTTCATGCTCCGCAACCTCACGATCGATGCGTTGCTATCCCGAAATAAGGAATGAACCAGGAAATACCAAAGGAGTCCACACACCTGGAAGCCATTGAGGACGAGCTTTTCGTCCCGCGCCCAGGTCAAGATCTCGCTCAGGAACGCCCTGAAAGTCTTTAGTCCAATTCTTGTCTCCAGTCTTTCCTGGATGCTATCAGTGCTGACAAGCAGCGAGGGCGGCGGTGCGACAGTCGGCGGGGGTGGCTCAACACACATCGCTTTGTACAGGGCATCGTAGATTAAGCCCGCTTGCTCCTTTGTAAATCTTTCGAGCGTCTTGAGGTTTCGAATAGCAGACCGTTTTGAGAAGTTCTCGATGCTATTTACGATTTCGTTGCGGTATTTGCGCCGCTCAGAGAGAATCGTCTCGTCTGTGATCACTGCAAACTCGCGGAAGGATACTAGGAGAAGTTCTTGGAAACGTGTGATGGCACGTGCCCTTGGGTCTGACGAATCTGGGTGTGCCGACTCTCCGAGAGACGCGAAGTACTCTCTCATCAAGCTGCAAAGGATTATAGGTCGTGCCCCTGATGTACAACGTAACAAGCTTACTTCAAAAACCCTCCATCATCCTGAATTTGCAACAACTTTTCTCCATTGATCTTGAGGATCGCTATGAAGTGGAAGGAAGATAAGAGGTGACCTAAACAGGATAAAATACACTGACCGAGCCTGTGAAAGTGTCAGTAGAAGGTTCCGTAACAAGCGTCGGGAAAAATCGTACCCAACTTGAAACAGCACTTTTGGGCCCATGCAAAAGAAACAGTCCACTATCCGAAAGGCGAATACCATCGGCATGCTGTTGATGTATCTTGTGGAGAAGAATGAGCTGATGAGCTGAACCAAATCAACGCCAGTGATTATACTAACAAACTCAAGAACCATGGCAACGATGCTACCGACAGCTGTACGTCGACCACCGAAAAGTGATCATGTATCATAGGGAGACATCGCACAACCAATGACTCAAAGACTCTCTGATCGAGGAGTGTTCCGTGCATGGTTGGACTAACAGACCAATCAAATCTGGCCGGGATACAACTGGTTTGCATACATACCTGAAGTATCCGGGTAAAAGACGATCACACAAAACCTCAAGGAGCCAGAAAGCCTGTTCTTCTGACATGTAACTGGATTTCCGTGATGAGCGATGTGGGAATATGTGGATCATGATACATACATCAGAATCGCTGCGGCAAGGATGTTCATTGCCTAGAGAAAATGCATATTGCAAGGGGCGCCCTCATTAATGTAATGACGTACCTGGCAATACCCTACGTCGGGGTTCCTAAACGAATATGCCTGCAAGACGCGACGAAGAGCACTGATTCCCTCGTCTGATTGGTACCCAGCATACTCAGGAAGACTACGGTGTAGATCTTTCTCAATATCTTCGAAGCTCGTGCTCTGCTTGCCCTTGATATCCTCGACCAGCTGATGATACAAACCTGGGTTCGTATACCGTAGGTAGACTGAACCAGATAGGGTTTCCCAGATCTCGCCGCGAAGCCGATTGGGTAGGCCGACTTGCACAAGACGCGTACATTGGGGGTATCTCAGTAGAGTCAGGTTGCGACCATGTGCTATCCTTGGTGTTATCATCAAAGCAAAACTGGAGCAAATTGCTTACTTTGTAGGTAGGTGGTCCAGAGCTTGATTTTCGAGGCTTCTCGCAATCTGAACGTGTTCAGGGGGCAAATGACACGTGAAAGCGAAAGCTCACTTCTTCGCGTCCCCTGGAAACCTGAACCTCAGACCGAGACCTCCGTGGAAATCAGCTTCTGGAGATGGCGCTCCTTCTTTGGTCTCTGCAATCAAACTCCCATCTTCTCGCTCGTGATCGGCCACTGAAGATGTCGTTGATATAAGCGCTTCGGAATAACAAGTCTTTACGAATCCTTTCACGGCTTTCATCTGACCACGTTGAAGCTCTGATTTCAATGCTTCGCGTAAGAGAGCACAGAACGCATCCGCCGTTGGCCGTAGAGAAGTCAGTTGAACGATCTACCAAGGGATGTCAGTATATTGTGTGGATATCAACGACGACTCACGATCTTCATCCCATGCCAGGTTGACAAACTAAGTGCATACACACCAGCCCGAGCATTCAGTCGCTCCACGCGTCGTACCGTCGACAGAGGTAGGGTGAACCGGACTGACTTGCGATCTAGTGAGGAGAACGCTAGATATGGTGGGATGAGATGCAATTTCCCTGCCTGGACGCGCAATGTTCATTCACTTTCTTGGGATAGGGATGGCTGCGAGTAAACTCACGTATGAATCCTCGACACCATGTTCACCAAAACTAAGCACCGCATTGATATCCATCCTTTCCGCCTCTTTGGTGCTGTGCTTGTCGCCATCTGTGGGTGGCGATGTAACTGGCACTTCAGGTATTGAGAAGAAGAGATGGAGTAGCTGTTCCTTTGTGGGCTCCTTGAAATTCCGCAGCTGGGTTGATATCGTGGACATGATGTCTACGTCTAAATGTAGCTTCAACCAGTGTGCTCTCTCTCCCAGTGAATATGGAGCGACTGTAGAACGTTGAGACTTTTGCGAACCGTTAGTTAGTCGTAAGCCAGTCTCAACGAATTGCGATGTAGACCGGTAAACGATGAGAAGTGAGGTTGGAGTTCGGAGGTGTTGGTTGAGGGGCAACTCCTCTGCAGTGCACTTCCAAATGTGGCAATCACCTCGAAACATTTCGATCAGATTGTCAAGTACTAGTGTTTCACTGACGCAAGTTGGCCCAAACGACAAGTAAATCAAGATTATCCGGAGTGTTCCCGCGACAAGACGCATTATATTGGTATAAGCACGACCATCCTATAGTACTAGAACCCGCTCAAAGTCTGTCTCGTCGTTCCCCACAAGCAGGCCGCGCACGACATGTGTCCTAACTTTTGTCACCAAAATCGATTGCTCTCCGGCTCTAGACCGTCCACGGTACGAAGCATGACTATATTCGAAGAAAGGCTAGACCACTGTTGCAATCTCCTAGTCAAACCCCAGCCAGTGCGACGAACAAAAGGTCAACTCACCCCGTTTCCTATGAAAACTTGTGCTCTCTGCGCCACCAACATATCGAGCGCTTGCGCAACGAATTTCTGCTCCCATGTCAGGCTCAGATCCAGATTGCTCCCAATATGTCCCCATCCCCCGAGCTCTCGCAAGGCCACTTTGAGGTCCGAGACCCAGGAAGCATCACCATTTGTCATGATATAGAGATATTCAAGGGGTTCCCGCGACTCCTCCCGTACTGTCTTGACCTTCTCGACGATCTGCTCGACACTGGGATAGCAGTGGTCTATGTAGGCTTTGTGGTTCTCCGACGAAAGTTGAGGATCAGAGTGGACCTTGTCGTACTTGTCAGGCAATTCGGGAAAGGAATTGAACGCATTCCAGTCCGCGTTCCTGCTTGCAAGGAAATTACAGTGCGCAAAGAAGTCGCCCCTTCGCACATGGACTACAAGCAGGCCAGCCATAATCCCGTCAACTCTAGAATCCCGGCCTTCTTGCCAGTACAAGGCAGGTGGGAAAACAACTTCACGATTTGCTTCGAAAGCATCGTGAATCAAGGGCGACCACCCCCAACGGGACAAGACAGGTAACTTGGACATGTATGGCCAAATGCTGAGAAGGCGCTCTTTCTTAGCGTATACCCTGCAAGACCCAATCACGTCTCTGTCAAGATATGTTGCTGGGAACGTACACGACATCGAATATTTGCTTATCAATCGAGGTTTCTTCGAATTGTAGACAAGAGTCGTCGATCGACGTAATCTTCTCCACCCATTTGTCGATGACAAATTGGACTGTGTCTGAATCGCTCCAGTCACTAACATCGGACAACCGTAAGATTGTCGGGTTTGGGCAAACTCTGTAGAAGAAATCCTTGTGTACAGCTTGAGGAGTGTTGTCGCTCGGAGGTAGCGCCCCACCGGCAAGCGGTCCTAGAGTGTTCAATCGCGCTCAATGCTTATGCTACCCGGAAAAAAAGTTGTTTTTACCGTCAATAAGTGCACTCAGTGGGATGCGAGATGGAACGAGCTTCCCGTTCGAATATGAGTATGGTGAGTCGTCAACGACCCAAGTATAGTCATCAAAGACAAATCTAGGACTGGTGTCAGGAACGAGTTCCTTCAGCTTGCGAGGATACTGACGAGCGATTGGTCGCGTATGCGAGGACATAACTTAAGATGTAATCTTGCATTATATTGCCCCATCCTACTTCTACAGTGACAATTAGCGAGGTTTGCGGCGGAGCGTATCGGTTATCATACTAGCCGGATGATTCGGTGACCATAGATACTTGACGTCTGAATGTTCATAGGATTGGTAATGTGGTAACTGCAGTTCTAGTTCGCGGTGATGTGGGTATAGTGGAGGATAGCGACCATAGACAACCAAGGAATAGACGAGGCTGCGATTAAATGGAAAGGCCACGAGGATCAAAATTGCCGCTGCAAGTGGGACCGCGATTCGCCAGCAGAGTCGAGGGTAAGGAAAGTAAAAGTTTGACATTCGTAGTCGTTGGAAGAGCAGAAAAAAAGACAAGGGAACACGTACAGAGTCGTGAGTATACTTGCAGAAGGAGGAAAACGGGGATCCTCTGGCGTCAATTCTCGGCGTGTCCGAGTCCGACGATAGTGGTAAAGGTACATCCATACTACACAGAACCTGCTTGAAACAACAATCCGGAACCGTCGCGGCAGTGAAACTCACGGCAATTGCCATCAGATTCGCCGTTGGCTTGTGTACGTTGAGAAGAATACGTTGGGAAGAATGTAGTAATTAAAAACGGAACTGTGGCATAAGAATGCAAAAACATTTGGCCAATAGCTTGTGAGTCTAAGTCTGGTGGAATTGACTCGGTAGACCTCGAGCCAGGCTCGAGGTATCGTGCACACCCGTGTAAGATGATACCTTCTCAACATTTTCCACCAATGCAGTCATCTCACACCGACCGGCATCCGGTTGCCAGATAACGGCCATTTTACCCACATGGCCAACAGTCGCCGCTGCCAATCCGCCGAGCCGTATTGGTGGATATAACCGCCTGAGATGTACCACTCAAGCTTAGGCCTGCATGTCACAGGTACCGTCTATATAAACCACTGATCACAAACATGCAGCGGGAGTACTCGACTTTGCACGATACGAAAAGTCTCCTAAAATGATATTCCTTATGACAATGAGCAAATAATCACTTTCTTTGAGTCGCGTAGACTTGCGTAGGCGGGGAGTCAATTATGTGAGCGAAGAAGGAATGTGGAGTTATGCGAACGTTCGTACTCAAATTGGTCCATTTGTTCTCACCTTACGCAGCAAGAGTAAGTTATTCGCTCCTTTTTTTGGCTCTCTTCCCATGGAGATTTGTAGTGAACCGAAGCTGGAGCCTCTAGAGTGCCTTCCGGAATCGCACTCGAATTTAGTGCTCACATTTAGATTGAACCCCGAAGTTACTGCCTGAACTAAGACGGACCCCATGGTTAAAGAGCACAACCCAAGCCACACCTAGATATTACGGCCGCGACCGTATACGGAACCAACGGGGTGTTTACTATTGTGCAAGTTACCCCTTGGGGGGTTCCCGACTCGCCCACCCTTTGGTATGACCAAATTGCCGCGAGAACCAGCGAGTCACGCTCCCTTCCACGCGGTGGACGATCACTCCTGCAAACTGCAGCTTATTATACAAGATATATCTAAGGTATCCCAATTTCATACTGTTTATCGTCCACTGATAGGTCAAAATCATAAGCATCAATACAGTGAAATATTCCTGTAAGACTCTGTCGTAAAGTAATCCGGATACCGTAAGGAAACCAAGTCAAGTGCTACCGATACCCCACATAGTCCCAAGCACGTAGTGGCCACACCATGTATACTGAGCCCCAGGTTGTAAGATATCAATCCGCGACTCCGTCACAACACTTATCCGACGCCATTGTCACCAAAACCTGTTTGTGTCCGGTTCGAATCCTTGGACCATGCGTAACATGACTACATTGGACGTCAAACTGGACCACTTATTATACCTGATTTAGAACAAGAGTCGACGATACGAAAGAAGACTGCTTACCCCATTTCCTATAAATACCTGAGCTCGCTGTGCGACATACATGTCCAGAGCCTGTGCAACGAACTTCTGCTCCCAGGTGATGTTTAGGTCCCGGCTGCTGCCGACGTGATCCCATCCTATGTCATTTTCAAGCGCGGATTTAAGCTCTTCGACCCATGACGTTGCACCATTTGTCATGATGTACAGGTATCGAAGAGGATGTGCGGCTTCCGTACGGACCCGTTTGACCCTCTCCACAATCTGTTCGACTGATGGGTAGCATCGCTGAACGTAAAGGTTTATATTCTCCTCCGACGTTTTGCCCCATCCGCCGTCGGTTGGTCGATCAAACTTGTCATGAAATTCAGGGAATGAATTGAACGCATTCCAATCCGCACCCCACTCGCTGAGATGTACACAATGATCTTTGAAGTCCCCTCGACGAACGTGAATCGCAAGGAGCCCGGGGATAGGGTCAACCGTAGTTTCCTTTCGAAAATCGAAGAACCGTCCAAAGAATGTGGTCTTCGGTTCGAAAAGATGGCGGTTTTCCCGGTAAGCATCGTGGATAAGTGGTGACCATTCCCAGTGCGTGGAGACCGGTGATTGCGCTAAGTAGGGCCAGATAGTCAACATCCGATTCTTATTACCAAATATCCTTTAAAGTCCGGAGGCGGTGCCGACATTAGTAGCTGTAACATGTTACATAAAGCAGCGCAACTGCGCACCAAATTTCAAAAATCTGATTGCTACTCGGGTCCACCATGAGACATGGATCCTCGATTGAGTTGATTGTTTCTACCCATTTTTCGAATACATAGGTGGCTGGGATTTCGTCACTAAAACGCATTTCATCGGTGTTGATATCCGACACTTGCAGGACTGTTGGATTTGGGCAGACTTTACGAAAGAACTCTCGGGAGACTGAACGAGGGGTGTCGTCGCCAGGAGGCCATGGACCACCGACCATCGGACCTGTTGACAGAAATGAATTTGCAGAGCCGAGTTGGGGATGATGCTTACCACCCAAGAGAGCAGAGAGAGGGATGCGCGAAGGGATCAACTTGCCGTTATATTCTGAGTAGAGCGAACCATCTGGGTTCCAAACGTAATCATCAAACACAAAACTTGATGTCATACCACAACGAAATTAGACCCTCACAAAGTAATGGAGGAGTGAAAGACGGAACAACGCAAGATACTCACGATCGATGGGTGGCATGGGCGAGTAAACCCATCATGACAAAATCTTGCATGACATTCCCCCAACCCGAACCTAGAAAAAGATACTGAGTGGGCAGGGCGGTCATGTATTGTAGCATCCCTGGACTTACTGTGTGCATGGTTTGCAGCAAAGAAGTATTTTACACTCTTGCGCTCGTACTCTTCATAGTGGGACAAGGATTGTTCATTTTCTCTCACTGTTTCATATAGTGGAGGAAGTCGTGATCCCACTGGCAGGGGTGCTTGTGGAGTCACTGGAGTGTTGTGCCGGCGTATGTAAATAAGAAATCCAACGGAAGACAATAACACGATGGCCAGTAGTCTGATTCCCCGTCTGGTCAACCCGTAAGACGGCATTGGAGAAGGGGAGGGAGTTCGTGAAGATGTCAGGGGAAGGGCGTGGGGTTGTCTGTGCTGTAATTTGAAGGAAGGCGAGGCGACGTTCGGTTGCACTCTCGTCGGCAACACTAATTAGTCGCCGCAGTGATGAGAGAGCGGAGGTATTAACCCTACGAAGGGAATTGGTAGGATCCTGGACCTGCAGAGGAGGTGAAACCAAGGACGTAGATGTTTAGGAGTTCTCATGGACAAAGGTCCTGAACATTGCTAACATGGAATGGCCGATGCGTGAAAGACACGAGGTAAAGCCTATGTCAGATGCCAGCATCGAGTGCCTACCTAACCGCATGTCAGGAAAGAAGTTCATATGCGCCGTGCTTATGCTAAACTTAGCTTGTAACTTATCTAAGAAATCCAAACAGAAGGAGGTCAGTGACTAACCTAATTGGGTCTTGCTGTCCTTATGTAAACCTCGGGTGGCAGGCCTATCAAAGTAAAGATTCAGTATCATTGCGTCCTGTCCAGCACGGGTTACCAATGACATTGATCCTTCTGCGGACATCATAGGTACATATATTCTGCGCCTGGACAGCTGTGCGACAAGGAATATTTATATCACAAACTTTGCAGCCAGCTTTTGATTGCCTGAAAAGGCATTCTAGCCAGAAAAATTCCCAATTTTCTCCCGAGGTGCCTCTTCGAATTCACCCTACGTTATGAACATTTTCTGCTCATTTCTTACGTATATACCTCAAGTTCTCAACATGGGCCAAAGGTTTTCCCGACATAGAACTATCCAACATAGGGACTTGGCATCGGAATGAACATTTGACTCCTTCGTCTCGTGCAAGAACATGTTCACTGCAATTGGTAGTGGAACACGACTGAAAGCCGTGCCACAAAAGGGATTATTCAATATTGGCCTTCACCTGGGGTTGGTGCGGCAGATTGTGTGTCAGCCGAATATTGCCACATGCTGGCCAGGATTCCATGTTCGATACAATGCGGCCATTGCACACCCACGTGGGAAGAGTATATTCCTGTTGAAACGAAGGAACGGTCTCATTCTTCTGACGAGAGAACAATCGGTCAAATACTGGAACATCAGAAGATAAAGTTTGTTACCACTCGGCAGTGTACAGCCTTCGGTGGCGAGTAGTAACAAGCTTTATAACGTAGCTGGTAGCTTCGGCGCAGGTCAGCTCTGCAGCAACTGGTACTTATAGTATGATCTGCCATGGCATGTACTCGGATGTGTATTGCAGAGAGGAACTAGACATAGAAGAGAGATGAGTGAGGTGCTCGAAGGAAACACGTGGGATTCTACTGGCGGACAAGTTTGGCACGTCCAAGAAGGTAGGGTCCGATGAGATTGTCGAAATGGTATCAGATGATCAAGTCCTGAGCAGGCGTTGCACAGCAGCATCAACGGTACAATCCTCTGAAGTGCGAAATTAGAACCGCGCCGCTCGGTCGCGAGTATGATGCCGAGCACCCTCTTGGTTGGATAGTATCCGTCTAAAAAAAAGGTAGTCAGCATAGCATGATGAGTAGGATTGTGCCTCCTTCGCAATGTAGGAGCATCGAGAGACAGGTGGCCTGAGAATGCAATGAATAGTACGCAAGGTGGGGATCAAGAATAACAGCTGAAATCGTTGACGGTTCCCGCTCTCCTAAGATGGTCTCATCTACCTTGATCAACGGTTCCTGTGGAAATTCCATCGTGCCCTCTCATATGGCGATACTGAAGGAGCAGTACCTCGGAGTACTCGTGCCGTCACCCCATATTTATGCAGTGCTATACAAGATTCATGCTTACGTGATGTTCTGAGGTCGCGAAAACCATTCCTGGGGCATTGGATGAGGTCGCAAGGTGGGCTTGCTACAAAGAACGGTCAACACCTTGTCGAAGTTGGAAACTGCGACATACATATATAACATGACGGAAGATCCATTTGGACAGTCGATTCCCAAAATCTCAGGTGGCAACTAGTGGGGGGCCGTGGCCAGAGGTCCCCCGTCTGGCAAGTAAGTTACACAACGTGTACGATTTGCGAGTCTGTCGGACCGTGGTTGTTAGTCTTGTAACCGGTCCAGCCATAGGCTGGTCACAGGACTACGCGGTCGTGGCCAACGTTTCGCATGGTACTTTGCTAGCTGGTGAGAGTTTTGGGGTTGCATTGGCTCTCATCTTCGAGGCCCTGGTCGATAATCAAGCCAAATGTTGCGCACCGCATGGTCAACGCCTCGATCTGAGACATCCACCAGGATAACATCCCTCAAAACCCTCTCGAAAGCGAAAAGTATGGTCCTCTTGTCCATGGAGCCATTCTGTATAATTACGAAAGTTATAGGGTTCAAATTAGCTGAGTGATGGTACTTTAAGCTTTAAGCATCAGACATACTGTTGGGCTCGGGATAGATTGCGTGCATAAAGATGGCACAAGAAAGCAGAGCTTCGATGTGCTCTGCGGATGGAAGTGCTTGCTTGCAACGTGTAGCAAGGCCAACACGGAACGTACTCCGACATTGCTCCCAGCAACTTAAGCCTTGCACGACGCGTTCCTGGTAGGTGCTTTGAACGTGTTGTATGATACTAACTCCAGCCCTCAGAGGCTCTGCACGCGCTGAAGAAGTCCCGACCTGGTGCCGCTTGTTCCGACTGCCAAGAGGTGAACTTCGTGATGGCAAAAATTGGAGGTTCTACTCTGCAGTTCCCGCACTATGATGTTATTGTAATTTTCATAAATAAACTAGATCTGGGAATCGCCAATACGCGAGTGTCCAAAAACTAAGAATTCGTGAAGCGGAAGATGCGCAGGACAAACGACTTGAGCAGTCAAGGTGTCGTTGGCAGCTTGTGAGTGATATTTCAAACCTACCGTTCCAATTCGGGCCGTTCGAGATTCCAACGTTGTGGATGACAATAACAGGTTCCAGGAATGAAAGCCGCTGTTAGCTGTCATGTCTATATCATGTACTAGTACAAGACGTCTGCGTCTTAACGGAGGTCGAGGAACCAGGCGTAACAGACCGAGCTAATACCGACGGCTCATCTACAATGTTTTCACTGTGATCTCCCTTTCCCTTTCTCCGTTTGTTCGAACCTCGCAGCACGCCAGGATGCACGCTCCCAGAGGCGGGAGCCTCTGGATGACCTAAGAAAATTTATGATCATACTTCAACGCAAGACAGCATTTTCGTTTACCTGATGATTTCAATAGCAGGGGTTGGAAATGCTTTTCTGATGCCACTGACGAATATCTGGTAGTTCAAGAGAGAGAAACCTCGATCTTCCGCAGTTGAGAACAGGAACGCCAATACTTCCTTACCGCCGTCCCCCCCTGTAATATATATACAAGATAAATTAGCAAGGCAATGATGAGAAACCTGACCCAGTACCTACATACCTCCCTTAAATCCCTTGTATCTGTGTTCATCTTCTTTCCATTTGTAGCCCTGCGTAGTAACAAATTGAACCACGGCATCATCTTTGGATGGGCTCTTTACGATCTAGTAGAGTTATCGCTACTGAGTGAGTGAAACAGAGAGACAGGAACATATTACCATCGCCGAACAGACATCTTCATCGAGACGAAACTGGATTTTTCGTGGAGGTGATCGACCCCACACCATCCCTATTTGTTGCCGGGCAACTTCGTATACTAGCTCAAGAGGTGCGGACTCGGAATTTCGGAAAAGGTGATGACCTAAACACCAGGCCTCCAGTGGCAGAGTTTGTGTCCTTTCAAGTTCCTGCGGATACGGAAAGTCGGCGAAGGAAATGTGTTGGGATATGTTTGGTGATTCATTAGCATTGGACAGCTGACCCATGGATGGAGTGCGTGTGAACTCGTCGACGTCTTCCTCCTCTTCCGGATGGATTTCGAAGGGATGATGGGCTCTCGGTCTCCGAGGCAACAGGCATAGTGGATCCGGAGACGACGATTTGGCACGACGAGGAACACATTCGCTGAGTTCAGCAAAGATGGCTCCCAAATCAATAATCTCGGCGTCGTTTGGAGCAAGATTGCTATGATTGTTGACCGGGCGAGGTGGTTCAATCGCTTGAACGTCGGGTTCAGAAGCATTTCTGCGAGGAGCAAGTCCTCTAGCATACGATGTGGATGCCCCATTAAACGCTACAGTTGAGGAGCTTCTAGGATCGACTTTTCGGCGCTTCCGTGCTCATCCTGCATGCTGGAGCCGCTGTCTAGAGTCGTCGAATCAGCCGGTAATGGATCCAACTCCGTATGATCACCCTCAGGCGGCGTAGGGAATGTGAGCATCTTCAGCACGTCCCGCGTGCTGGAGCCCCTGCCTGAAGTCGTCAGATCAGCAGGCGACAACCTCCCAACAGCGATCGGATCGTCATCTTCTGGTACACACGGAAAGTTAATGTCCGCGAGAGACGAACAGGAACTGCTGGTCGAATCGTCGTCGTCTGTTGGGTGAGACGGAAAGAAAAGGTCGGCGAGTGCGGGACGCGAGCCACTTGCTAATTGAAGCTCGACTTCATCGTCAAAGTTGGGCGGGGTTGGTGGAAGAACGAAGTCGACCAGTGATTGTTTTCCATCCACGCGTTGAGTTGAAATCGGCGCATTTTTCAGCGGCATATACATCTGGGTTGAAAGTGACATGAACATAGCATGCGAGTGAAGAGCTGGCCGCTCAAGCGCTCACCTGTTCCTGCGAATCGGACTCGGCGGCCATGACTGGGTACGGTGCGGGGCAGTTGGTTCATAGGCGGAAAAACAATAAAAAATATTGAAATCACTCTACGTACATACGGGGAAGCGAACTGATCGTGGTTTGTTTGGACCAAAGCATTACAACTATTGGCCCTTCATACCTAGTTCCATATCATTCACAGTGCGCACTGTAGATGGTTACCGTCATTCGTTGTAATTGATCCCCACCGCTATATCCTGGCTCATTTGATCAAGTTGCCATTGTGTCCTGAGGTTCCGAATGCCGCTTACGACATACCTATCCTTGACGCGAGCCTGAGGTTACCATTTCTACGGAAGATCTCAACAAGGCTACACCAGGCCGCATCAGTGAGTTTCGATGCTCAAATATGATCGATTGATCACTGAGAATAGTGTCGTGGACAAGACGACCTGCACCATTCAGGTGGCAGGACTTGCACATGTAAAAGAGTGGCTGTCTGGATAACACTTTGTCCGTGACGACAGGTTTTTGTTGATCTATGCGGAGATACACTATATTAATGCGCTCTGATAGACCAGGCTGTGCCAGAGAAAGGGCTTCACTACACTCCAAGTCATCCCATCTGTTCTGACACCTATTCAACCGACTAGATGACAGCATAGAAGCTAACAACAGTGCTCCATCGGCACTAGTAACGAAAGCTTGGTGGATCCGTAGTCAACGTTCATCGTCTCTACAATGTCTCGAGAAGGCTGGGCAAGACACATGCAACGGAGGCTTGGCGAACTCAGGTGATCAAAAACCACGTCGTTGGGGGTGAGAGTGTTCTAATAATGAATATAGCCTTGGACGAAAGCTGAAAGGAGCAAAGAAGGACTCTTTATTGGGATATGACGAGATAGGTAAGTTTAATCGAGGAAATTTACATGTTGTGCGTCTCCACAGCATAGATTTCTCGAGATAAGACAATGTTTATAACTCGCCCCGCGAATGTGATCTGAACAATGATTCCATTTATGGACATTCATGGCCCTTGTTGGTGTATTTTTATGCCGGATCCTCACATCAGAGGCTGACGCGCATATGGGGCCCTCTCGTCAGTACATGTGCGGTGCCAAATCCTTCCCATGTACCCTTCTTATAAAGGCTTAACTATCAGCATGTGAGTATCCCCCCACCACTCTCGTGTAGACACACCTCGAGGACATCCTTGAAGAGATGGTACTCACTATTGTGCTGGCAGCATTGCTCTCCATTTCTTTTGCAGATGCCGCGATCCCAAATGCCATGCTGCGCGGGAGACCCAGTATTCCCCAACTTCCTGTCCCCGAACGCCAAGTTACGAGTCCGAATGGGACACTTCTACCCCCGCTCACCACCGTATACTACTTTGATCAATTGATCGACCACAACAACCCTGGTCTTGGTACATTCCAGCAACGATACTGGATGGACTGGGAATTTTATCAAGCTGGTATGTTTCTCCCCTTCCTCTCCCCGTTGAAATCAGTGTACTTATGAATAACAATACATCCAGGCGGGCCAATCATATTTATGACTCCAGGGGAGATCAACGCTGACGGTATAAGTCTCACAGGGCCTCATTCTTCGTGTGGTCATCTCACGCCTTTGCAGGGTATGAAGCTTACCTTACCAACGAAACTATCAATGGCATGATCGCTCAACAACAACAAGGGGCTGCCGTCCTCATCGAGCATCGTTTCTTCGGGTACTCCAATCCCTACGACAACCTCACCTCACAGAGTCTAGAGCTCCTGACAATTCAGCAAGCCATCGACGACCTTGTCTACTTCGCTCAGACTGCTGACCTTCCCATGCCTGGGGGTGATAACGTCAAGCCCGACACTACGCCATGGGTCTTGATCGGCGGAAGCTATTCCGGTAAGTGACACGTGGATCTGTAATCATGGAAACGCTCAGGCGATACACTCATAGGTGCTCTGACGAGTTGGACGATGGTGAAGTAAGTTTATCCCCGAGGGACCCGAAATGACATTGATTGATTGATTTATCACGAATAGTAAGCCGGGCGTCTTCCACGCGGGCTATGCATCATCAGCTGTCGTGGAGGCGATAACGTGCGTATCCAATTTCTGTGCTGCGTTGTTCCGCTTCTGATCCTTCTCCTATCTGGGTAGTGATTACTACGGCTACTTCACACCTATCCGTGAATACATGCCCCAGAACTGTTCTTCAGACGTTCAAGCTGTCATTGCATACCTCGATCAGATCTACGCTGAGAATGACACGGCTGCTATCCAGAGTCTGAAGGAAGCATTTGGACTTGGCGGTCTCTCCCATGTCGATGACTTTGCTGCTGCTCGCAAGTTCCTTTCTACTTCCTCTGGGTTGATACTGACAAAACGTAAATCCAGTGCAATATAACCTATTCGATTGGCAGGCCCTGCAACCTTATGTCGGCCCTGGCGCCATGTTCTTCGAGTTTTGCGATGCACTGGAAGTGAAGGACGGCGTCAATGCACCCCCGACCGGCTGGGGCCTCGAGAACGCTATCTACTCATGGGGATCGTTCTGGAACAATACCTACTATGCATATGGTCAGTCGTCGTAAATAAAGGGTTGATCGTGAAAGTGACAATAATCTGACGTTTTGTTCACGTGTTTTATGTTTAGTATGCGGAACCACCGACGCGGAGTAAGTTCTTCCTCGATTTAGATTGGCCAGCGCCGTGGTGTTCGCGGAGCGCTGATGGCCGAATGTTGCTGTGCACAGGACATGTCTCGGGACGTACGATGCCAGTCAATCGTATTGGACGAACGTCACCGTGAACAATGCCTACCGGTCGTGGTTCTGGATGGTCTGTAACCAGGTTGGGTATTACCAAGTCGGTCCGCCCGAGGGTCAACCCGCCATCGTGAG
>JBBPQP010000156.1:0-43171 GCA_038092555.1 Boletus subgraveolens | reverse complement strand
CAACTCAACATACCCTACCACACACATCGCAGGTTCCCCCCCGATGCCCGCGACCACTCCTACCCCTCCCCTCCGTCCCCCATTGCTCCCGTTCTCCCCGACTCTGATCAGCGATCGCCCTCCGTCAAACGCGATCCTGCCTCCCCCCCCGCGACGCGGAGCACCCCCTCCGCAACACAGCCTCCTCCGCGGCGTGAAGGCTCCAACCTTGTCATTGCTTGTCGTCAGTGGTAAGTCTCCCCGTGCCCTTCTTACAAAGTTGTTCACGTGCTTTCGAAGCCGTGCGCGGAAGATCCGTTGCGACTCCACTCGTCCGATATGCCATAATTGTGTTCGCCGATCGAACGAGTGCCAGTACGATGCCGTCCCAAAGCGCAGAGGCCCCGATAAACGTCCCGGCACCCGTCAGCGTTCCTGCAAGAAGCGTCCTGCCGACGGTTCGGCTCCGCCATTGCCTCCTTCGAAAAGGAAGAGAACAGCGACCCGCGTTCCAGATGCACAGGAAGGTCCCGAGGATCGTAGGCCCATCGATCCGCCCGCCCTCAGAACCTCCGATCTCGAACAAGACGGCCATATCCGCTTGAACCAACCTTCCCTCTCACCCCAGGGGTCCGACTTTTCTTCTTCTGCCCCATCTAGAGGCTTGTCCGCCGATGATTATCCAACAGTATGTACCAAACAGGCATACCAATCGACTCACAATAGCCTTACGTCTCCACCCGTAGCAACCTGACCGCCATCTTGTCGACAAGGTTCGGATACCTTCTTCCCCTTCTGTCCAGTACAACCGCAAGGAATGGTGGGATAACCTTGTCAACAGTTACTCCCCCAACCGCGACCAATCGTGAGTACCTCTTATTCCATTGGAACGAATGCATCTCAACTCGTTCACCTTCTAGTCTCAAGGACATCGCGTCCGACTTGTCTACCCTGTGCGTCTGGTGAAAAATCTGTCCACTGTCCACTTACTCTTTTTCCAGATTTACGACCACTGGTTACTGGCTTTCCTTTGTCAATGTCCCCGATTTTGTGCGGAGTTTGTACAACCCCGAAGATCGGTCATTGATGCAACCCTCGCTTGTCTTTGCCGGATTAGCTCTCGCCACCCTCATGAAATCGAGCGAGATGGAACTCAGCACCGCAGGCCGAAACCGTGCTGCTTGGCTCCGGGATCAGGCACAAGCCTCACTGGAGGCCTCCTGGAATGCGCAATGGATAGACATGACCCTTGCGAAAGCTGCGCTTGTGCGTGCCCATTTTCCACCCCGCGGCCCCTCGTTCTTACATTATACCACAGATTCTCGCTCTTTTTGAATCCTCCGCACATCATCTTTACACCCCAGAACGCGAGAGACAGTCCCTCATTCTTTTGGATCACATTGTTCGAGCCCTTGGCTTGACCTTTTTGGATAACAACGAACCTGAAGTATCGGCATTCACTCCCAACACCGTCCCGGTCGCCTACAAGAGACCTTATGATGGCATGTCCAAGGATGGTCTTCGTTCGCCGCGTTCCTCTTTGCGGAAATGTTCATGCATTCCTGTCGCGCCTAACGCGTCAATTGTCACTGATCATTTCTCTTCCTCTTGGTCATACGCTCCACCCTGGGACCCCACATGGACCCCCGAAGAGATGCACAAGGAGGCATGCAGAAGGTTGTGTTGGAGTGCGCTCAACCTCGTGGCCAGCTATACGTCGCATTGTATTGCTTTTCGGAAAGAGCCAACGGATCTTTACCTGACGGACCCTGCCAATGTGAGTCATCCCTTATTGTTTCTTTTATGTCAAACACGGAGTTCATCTCCACTGTCGTGATTCATGTGGATTGGATTAATGACTCCCTTTGTTTAGTTCCGGTTGCTGTTCCCGGGTGAGGTATCCGAGCGTGTCTCCACCGACCACAAAATGCAGTCACCAAAGGACGCGATATGGGCGCTGTATTGCCGCAGCATGCTCCTCTGGAATTTTTGCACGACTCGTCTTAGGAAGAACACCTATTCGAGGGAAAACACGTCCGAGCTGGCGTTGGAATCTTGGCGGGAAACTCAGGAAATACAGAACGCGCTGGAATCTCACACGTGCAACCTAGATATGGCACTCCTGTACATGTGTCGGGAGTACGTGTACAAGTGCGTGGCTTTTCGAAATATTTTTTTCTTCATTGCCAGGGTTGCCCTGACAGCATGCTAACGTCGGCTTATCCCCAAACAGCACGCAGATGATGCTCACCTCCATTCTGCAGACGTAAGTGATGTGAATTAGGGTTATTCTAGTATCTGTGTTGATCTGGTCCTATTCGGTGTAGCCTGCATGGTCGGGAAGCCGGAAACTTGCCATCGTTCAACCGCAAGCACACCGAGCAATGGCGTGAGTTTGCCACTTGTCATTTCAAATTTGTTGCCAAGTTAATTCCCGTGCAGTATACCACCAGAGTCATTTCATCAGGAGAGTTCGGATGTCGATAGAGCGCCTTGGAGAAGCTGATGGCAACCTATTTACGAGGCGACCATTCCAAGTGACGTGGTTTGCTAGCCAAGTGTCCATGTGAGTGGCTCTGACAGCGGTTTTTCGTCCGACTGAATGTGGCAACAGATGCCTTTCCCTGTGGGAGCACGACAACACGTTGATCGACGCGTTGGAGATCGCCAAAGACATCGTCATTCCTCTGGATGTGCTGAACACGTTATGGCCGTGCCCAAGTAAGTGAATGCTTCTCCATCAAAGGTCGGGGCCGAGACGAAGCTCGATTATGTTACAGTGCTCCAAAGCAAGTGCGACGAGTTACGAAAGCGGGTTACGGATGCCTGCCACTGTACGAATATAACACCCCCTCTTCCGCCCAACTGCTCCATTCCGTTGCATATCAGAGGGGGGTGAATTTAGTTATGCCACCCACACAATTGCTTGACTCTGAATACCCTATACCCTCACTCGTTTTATGTTTGCAAGTATACTCCACCTGCTATGTTCATAACTACGTTTACGTTTTCTGTAGCCTGTGATTCGGTACTGTACACCTTGAGATTCAGATTCTCGACTCATTTACCTACACATGCTTACTGCTTTTGCGCCGCCGTTGTTCGCATAATTGTCTTCGCCTTCGTTCGTTGTCGACTTTGTCGACTTTTTCCTCTCTGCCATGCTTCGAAAAAATCCTACGATCCACTGGCTTCCATTTCAATATTGTACTTTAACATTCGTCGTGTACGTACGAGTCCACAGATACCCTCCTCTGAAATTTTAGTTATGGCGACACCGTCCACGGAATCAGACGCTCGCGCATGGTCGGTCCTGAGTGCGAAAGAGAAGCGTGTTCGCGCGATGAATGCTTCCTTTCGGCGGTGCCGTACATGGGAGGTGATGGACGATTTTAATTGATAGGGGACCACATTTATAACCACGGGCGTCGACGATCAGGTCCAGGATCGAAGATCAGATCGTGTTATTCTGCCGAGGACCACGCTTCACGGAGGATGTTGCGTTACCAGCGGCAAAGTTTAAGGAAGGGGGGAGCCCTGAGCTTAAAAGCCTCATTGACGTGGCCGAATCCAATATCGATGCAGCTTACCGAGGAGATTCGACGTGTCATTTTGTATGTATGGTCCTATGTGTACTCATCAGGGGACTCACAACTGCCGGACGAGACCTTGAGGGTCACAAAAAATGGAGACGAGTATATGGAGCGTGAGAGGCAAGGTAGGGTATGTTTGGCGTACGCTGTGAACGGGACGCGTAGAGGAAAAACTCGGCGGCCAGGAGGTTACGAAGCGGGTTTGTGTGGCGGCGGCGGCGAGAGGAATGGATCTTTGATAGGAGGACCGCGGACGGGGGGACGGCGAGTGAGAGTGTCCGTGTTCGATGGAGATCCCGTTCCCCGTGGTTCCCGAATCGTTGTGCGGGCACCGCTGACCATGTTTCTCTACCGAAGCTCTTTGAGGAACATGCTCAACATTCGTTACATCCGGTGGACGCTTGGGATGATGGTGGTACTGGAAGAAACCAGAACGTGATGCATGCTTGCTGTGCGCCACGGGTTCGTCGCTGAGCACGGCAGTTCCCGTACGCAATTCTTGCGCAATTCTGTCTATGACGAAAAAGATGTTATCGTATTGCATCTACGCTTTCGCGCTCGGCCTCCCCTTGCTCTTTTTCCTCCGTCGTCGTGTCCTATCGCATCCTCCACAGCGTCCTGCAGTCACCACACAGACAGACGATAAAAACTCACTCAAGACGATTATGCAACCTCCCAGAGACGACCTCGACCCACCCAAGAACGACCCTTTCACCCTCAACGAGCTCGCCCAGTATGATGGTTCTGACGAAACCAAACCGATATACGTTTCGATCAAAGGTGACGCATTTCCCGTTCATATACGTATTCGTACACGCGTTGCACCCACCTTCTGACACGCCCACGACTTGTCGTTTCCCCTTGTAGGCGATGTATTTGACGTCACACGAAAACGCGATGTGTATGGCAAAGGTGGATCCTACAATATTTTTGCGGGCAAGGACGGCTCGAGGGGTCTAGGCAAGTCGAGCCTCAACGTCGAAGATGCTGTACCCGACTACAGCACCTTGCCTGAGAACGAGATGAAAGTCCTCGACGATTGGTACTCTTTTTTCTTGTACGTTTTCCCTCGCTCTTTCACCTCGGGGTCTTGGTTTCATGTACTCATACCCCCCGCGTCTGCACCTCTCTCCTTCTCTTTGAACAGGAAGCGATACAACATCGTTGGGCGTGTCACGGACTTGCCAGAAGCAGTCGCACACACATCCACCACGACATCGTAACGCCATCCCATACTCTACTATGATCTAAACCCTAGCTATCTCGCTTATGCACACATGTCCTCACGTTTCTGCTGTCTTGCCCAACTAGTTTAATCTTGATGCTACTCGTTTCATCCCTCCCTCCCCAGGGCCCAGGCGCCTCGCCCGGCGCATTTGAGACTATAATATGACCTGAGAGCGCGTCACATGGCCAATTCGCTGCGGATGACACGTCGCAGCGGTTCCCCGGTCCGGCTTGATGTCGGCTCCCCGACTGTCATCGCCCAGTGTGGTATGTACTCTCACGTACGCCCGTCATGCCAGCATGTCTGAGATCTGATGCGTTGATGAGTCGTTTCGTCCCAGCCCTTGCGCCGCCGCATCAGCATCACAAGTCGACTTGATACTAAAATTATACTAGTATCAGAGACTCGTCCGTTGGAACTGACCCCTTGAAACGGTTGTAATTGGACGTGGTTCTTTGATCCTACTGGCTGTGTGAACATGCTTGAAGGGCTGACTCGCTCTGCGTGAACAACGGGCCAAGGCCTAACTGTTCCCGTCGGACGAGCATATGATCTCGTGCATTCACTTTCTCGCACGTCGGATGGCCCCGCGCGTCATCATCAGTTCATTCCATACTTGGGTACATACATCATTGTGGACAAACGCTCAAAGCGAAGATGGTTGAGCCCCCATCCGCAAGATAGTACCCTCTCCTCGAAAGAGTCAGATATAAGTAAAGGAAGGAAAAAGACGGAAATATTGTAGAAAGGAAGCCACTCGTCATTATAGCGGATCATAAGGAATGGGTATATTAAGCTTTCATGCTACCCCCCTGTGAAAAATGGAAAGAGAAAAGGCGATAAAAAGCGAAAAAATGAAATCAAAAAAGAGATCAAGGAACAACGGCCCACAGGAGCCGAGGGGGGAAAAAAGAAGAAGATATAGCCAAGATGGTAAGTGGCGGTGAGAGTCTGATGCGAGGGTGACCATGAATGTGGTAACTACATGACGAATGATGAGATATAGGATGCAAGGAGGGGGCAAGTCCATGCGGAGTGGGAATGGATGGCGGAACCTTCGTCACAGGAGACCGCATTCCCGTAGGTGGATTTGTAGCAGAATGTCCTGAATAGCGCTGAGGACGACTGATTGGCAATAAATCAGCCCCGGTCCGCGCTGAACAAAATTGGGCTTACATCTGATTTGCTGGGTGTCCGTTGCGCAAGTATAGTGTGCGTATATCTGCTTTGTTGCCGCGTTTTGATTGAGTGCCACGAAACGGTGGAGCAGATAGTCACATGCAGCGTCATAGTTATCACCGCCGGTGTAGTCTGGGAAATAATCACCAAGTGGTGAATGCGGAAGCTTCTCAGCGAACAAATCGATCTTGTTGAGGAACAAAATCTACACGAAGAAAGTAATGAGGTTATGACCGTGGGGTTTTGCCAAAATGCTCACAATTGATGTCTTGACGAACCACCGAGAGTTACATATCGAATCAAAGAGCGTCAGTGCTTCTTGCATCCGGTTCTGTGAAGAATGGATGAGCGTCCAAGAGAAGACGAGAAACCAGAAATAAATTGTACGTACCACACTTTCATCTTCGTAAAGCATTTGGTCATACTCGCTAAGACTGACTAGGAACACGAGGGCGGTAACATTTTCGAAGCAGTGAATCCATTTCTTCCGTTCGCTTCGCTGGCCACCGACGTCAAACAATTTGTAGGTCAGTTCTCCGACTTTGAACATCGTCTCTGTGATACCGGTGGTTTTCACTCGACTCCGCAAGATATCCTGATCCGTTGGAAGGTATCCGGGTACTGACATGCGGTCTATTGCATTGAAATAGTAGACGGCCGAATCGTTGAGTTGGAATTCGCGAGACCTGCGAACGGCCTCCTTGACGCCAGGGTCCCGCCAGAGTCCCCGGATGGCGTCTGCGACATCTCGTGGAAAGACATCGCCCTCGATTTGTATGGGGAGAGCAAGAATAACCGCTCTTCGGGCATCGTTTTGGGGTGAGAGTGTGATATCAAGCTGGGGCATTGCTTCTAGGATGGCACTGTAGACATTCAGAGCGTTAGTGCGAGAAAGCGAGGAACAAAAGTTGGCCATACCGCATTGACTGAATTGTGTTGGAGAATATGATTTCCTTGTAGGAGTCACGTTCCTGGTCATTGTAACCGCCATTATGAATGAGCTTCATTTGCTTTAGCACCGTTGACTGGAAGAGGGAGGTTCGAATGAGCAGACCAAGTTGTTAGGATGAATGATAACGGACCTTTCCAGACTCTCCCGCTCCGAGCAGCAGCATTTTAATCTCGTTCTTGGCCAACATTCGATCCTTCTTGAGTTGGTTTTCAATCTCATCGTTACCTGGAGAGGAAGAGGACGGTGAGAGAGCTAAGACTGGGCGGTGGTGGAGGGAAGTGAATACGCACGGGCCTTTGCCTCGCTATCGATACCGGTGGACTGCACACAACCCATGTCGACAGGCGCCTTGTGAAGAGAAAAGAATCAAAAAAAAATTCAGGGTCTGACCGGAATGGGGAGGAGAGGAATGAAAAGATGGAATGAGCGGGGTGGTTGAGCAATAATTAGCAAAGAGATGGGAAGGGACGTGTTTTGACAGAGCAACACACGACTTGCTCGTAAAACAGAACAACCCTCCTCTTGTTTCAAAATTCACATCCACGTTCGGCAACTGCACGGCATCACCTTAGCTTACCATATTTGGACATCCTCTTTGCAAACCCCGCAAATCCTAATTCCATATCCCTCGAGCTTGTTGTGGTACAAGTCCCTCGATACCTTGAGACCATCAAGAGAGACTTTATCACGATGCCATGAAAGTTCTCATTTCCAACTATCTAGTCACCGTACTAGCTTGTGGGCTTTCCCCTCAGTGACACTCTGAATTTTAAATCCTTGCCAAGGCAGTTGACGGACACCTGTCAGCGGCTTGTTCAAATACCCCAAAAAGCACACCCGACGCCAGCAGGATTCGAACCTGCGCACTCGAAGAGTAACAGATGTTCGAACGTTCGAATCTGTCGCCGTAACCACTTGGCTATAGCGCCGCCGCCCAATATACCCCGTCCTCAACCGCTGGCGAGGCCCTGCTTCAAATCCGCAAGCGGGCCCAGCTCGACGGCGGAGGCCGTCGTTACGTTGTCGATCTTATTATATTCTGTCGGCTGAATGTATCGGTCCCGCCGCCGACCCTGTGCATTTCAAAATCTCACGGCTCGGTTAGTTAGGAACGGGGCGGGCCATTTTGAACTCTGTGGGCAACGGTTCAACAACTCACAGTGGGGTCGGTTGAGTGCCAACGAATGCCTACTACTCGAGCTGTGCTGGTGTGAGTCTGGTGATATCCAGGAAACGATGTACTATTTGAGTCGAAATCACCCTGGCACGTGCTCCAAGTCACCAGGCCATCGTCGCTCGAGTCGCTTTCTATTTCGACTAGCAGAATGTCAAGCTCAGAAATTCGAGACCCCGTCATAGAGCCACAAAACGCCTTGGGTCTACTCGACGTGTCTACTAACGACCCGCCTCCGCCCTACCCTTCACCAGAACGGCGCCTAAGAACACATCGAACCTCTCGCAGACATCTACAGCGTGCATCAGCCCACATCTCCGCACGAAGTACTCTAGATTCGGATGCTTTGGCAGATCATGCCGTCTCTCCAACTCTTCACCCCCATTTCTCCCCTACCTCTGCTGGTCCCAGTGAAACCACGCCCTTGCTCCGCCCTGCCTCACGCCGACGTCGCTCCGACTCCCACGCGAGCACAGTCGTTTCTTCCAGTTCCTTCACCCAAACCGTCCTTTCGTTCTGCCAGGACTCTGAGAGCGAGTCTGATGTCGACATCTTCGAAGCGCTGAGGGGTGAGCATCTCAGCCCCCACGACCCGGCTGGTCGCGACCCCGGGCAAGCTCGGAATGCACTCCAGTGCAGACTGGGACGCTGGTCACTCCACAAACGTGCGTGGGCTAGGTATTTCCGGCCAATGGGCCGCAAGGCGTACCACGCCGCTGTATTCCACTTGATGGTGGTCAACTTTCCCTACGCGCTGATCGCTTGGATATACCTATTTGTCTTTACATTGGTGAGTAATCGGGTGTTGATACGTTTTTAATTTCCTGTCTTGTTTATCCGGATGGCTGGCTTCCCGTGTTGAGCGGTATGCGCTGGTGGCTGATGGCATGTTCTAGACCGGCACGACGCTTCTTATCACATTGCCACTTGGAGCCCTCCTGTGCTTCCTTGATCTTCTCGGGGCCAGGGCGTTCGCCAGAGGCGAGGTCAGCACTTCGCCCCCCTGTCACCAGACTTGTATCCTTATCTCCTTTTATTCTCAGCTTGCATTACAGACAAAGTTTCATGGCCCCCTAGCCTATCCTCCGCCATATCCCCCTGGGCCAATATTCCAGCGTATGCGTCCTCCCGAGCTCTCCGCGGTCGAAACCGGTGCATCACCACAATATGAAACGTCGTTTTACAAGAATGCTTACGCTATGGTGGGTTCGTGGCCCGTCTGTTTGCCACTGATGCTCACTCGGCCCCCATTACCAGTTTACGGATGCGACGACGTACCAAGCACTGTTCTACTTTCTTGTGATCAAACCCAGTATCACTCTTTGCATATCGATAGTGTTGGCGGTCTTGGTTCCAGTGTCGTACGTACTCATTCTGCCCGCTCCCCTGATGCTGCGGCTCGTCCGTAGGCTGGGGATATGGCAGGCGAATGTTGCTGTGGAGGGACTTTATTACCAGGTCACGTAGGCCCAGGCGTGTAAAAATTGTAGTGAATATGAGCATATGAGCAAGAGATGTAATTCGCTTGGGAGGGTGTGGCGTGGACACCCTCGTTTATGAACCCACGTTTTTAGGCTGACGCGTCTTGGCTTGCTTCCAGTTTCACCTCGTCGAAGACGCCTCACGATATAGCCGCAGTGCGGAGCCGCTCGTGACGGAGAGTCCATTCAGACCGAGTCAGTGGACGTCTAGAACTGCTAGACACTAGTTACAGCCCCCTTTTGCTCCATACACAGCTTGTGTAGTCACCAGTACAGACCCTACATCGCTTTAGACCCCGACTCATAATTTGTACTCACACTCCCACCACGTCCTCTTCAGTCCCACCATTTCCTCTCGGCGTCGCAGCATTGGATTGTACGCTGTCGCACATTCACCCCCACTGTCATGGACGCTCTCAAGTCGCTCGTGCAGCCTCTCGTCGGCGGCGCAGGAGGCTCCTCGGTCATTGACGGTGTAAAGCTCGTTGTGTTGGGAGGCACAGTCGAAACTGCACGCAGGGTCTCTAGCTCAGCGTGGTATGTTTTCAGGAAGAATCCCCTCGAACTCACACTTACTCCTCATCCCTTGTCGCAGGTCTCACTTTATTAACTGTAAGCGCCCCTCTGGGGACGACTGACTCAGCTGATGACTGTTTCGCAGCTTTTTTCCTCACTGCTCATTTCTCTGAGGAAGACTACCCTTATGACTGGCTTATGCTGTGGCTCTCTCGCCGCCCAGAGTGGCAACGCTCTAGGGAGTTCGAGACGACCACGCGAACGACGACTCCTGGCTTCGCAGGCACTCAAACCGCAGACAACTCGTTCGGTGACGAGGAGGAAGACGGTGATGAGGATGCGCCGCCTGGCAAGGTCAAGACACGTGTTGTCTTCCAGCCCACGCCGGACACGACGCACACCATTTATTACAGGGGTCACTGGCTCCGGGTGCGTCGTAGCAAGAAGACGGATGGTAGCGGCTGTGAAGTCCTGTCAATAAGGTACTCATCCTATTTTTACCTCAGCCCGTGCCAACTAACATAGTCCTCACGCAGCGTGGTGGCCCGCAGTAATGCCATCCTCAAGCAGCTCGTCCTCCAAGCAAAGAAGGAGTACGAGGCAGAGGCCGTCCACCGCATTCAGATCTACTTTGCCGATTCTCATGGCAGCTGGCGCTGGACAGATTCGCGTCACAAGCGTCCCATGTCGTCGATCGTCTTGAACCCAGGCGTAAAGGAGATGCTTCTCAATGATGCTCGCGATTTCCTAAAGTCGGAGAAGGCATGTCTTCTCAGCTTTAATGCCACGACTTACTTAATGACCCTTATCTCCAGTGGTACGCAGACCGTGGCATTCCATTCCGTCGTGGCTACCTCCTCCACGGTGTTCCAGGATCAGGAAAGAGCTCGCTCATCCATGCAATAGCCGGAGAGCTGATGCTCGACATCTATACTCTGTCCTTGTCCTCGTCATGGATCAGTGACAGTACTCTGACCACGCTTATGGGTCGTGTCCCCGCTCGCTGCATTGTCCTCCTCGAAGATTTGGACGCGGCCTTTACCCGTAGTGTCACTCGCGACAAGAGTTCGAATGGAACTCCTGATTCGGGCAATAACGGGGAGGAGGCCACTGTTCCAGAGCAGCCTTCGACGTCGAGTAGTCGCCACAGACGGCACAAAGACCACATTTCGGATGTCAACACGCTGAGTCTGAGTGGTCTTCTCAACGCCTTGGATGGCGTTGCCGCTGCAGAGGGCCGTATCCTCTTCGCGTGAGTCTTGGTTATCTGTTGTGTTGGCACCGTGTTGACAGTGCTTGCAGCACCACGAATCACCTTGAGCGTCTCGATCCTGCGCTTTCGCGTCCTGGTCGTATGGACGTCTGGATCGAGTTCAAGAACTCTTCCAAATGGCAGGCGGAGGCTCTCTTCCGCAACTTCTTCCCGTCGACTGACAAGGATGACGAGCCCATAGAGGGCGACCTCGAAGGGATCGAGCTCCCGTCGACGCCAGCGCCTCAGTCACCATCTTCCCACTCTTCTACTTTGTGGTCCATGTCGCCTTCATTCTCTTCGTCGACCTCGTCCTTGGCGTCCTCGACCAGGAATTCGCAATCCCCACCTGAGTCCATCGCCGGCTCAGATGTATTTGGTGCGAAGAACCAGGCATATCTCCCACCTCCTATCGAGGAGCACATTGCTGCTTGCCAGCACTCTGCCAAGCCCTTGAATGGTGTCAAGCTTGCCGAACTGGCAAAGAAGTTTGCGGACTCGATCCCAGACGACGAGTTCAGCGTTGCGGCGCTGCAAGGATGTGAGTTTGTTTACAACTGTCATTGTGGGCAGGGTGGTTTTCCTTCGAACATCTCTTGTTGGTGGGAGTAAAATATTTACTGACATTACGTTTCTCCTTTCTGGGACTCGTAGACTTGCTAAGGAACAAGTCGCAACCTGAAGCCGCAGCGGAAGGTGCGGCTGCCTGGGTTGTCAGCGAGAGGGAAATGCGGGAACGTCTGAAGAAGGAAAAGGAAGCTCGTGAACTCAAGGAAAAACTGGAAGTGAGTGCTCGGCGTAAATCTGCGTTTGCCGAGCTTTCCACCGTTTCTCTTGTATCGTCGAGATCGAGTCGCTGATCGTTTTCGTGTACAGCGCGAGAAGAGGCGAAAGGAGTTTATCGAAAAGGAGAAAGAGAAAGCCGAACTTGAGAAGAAGGAACTCGAGCTGACCAAGCTTCGGCAGCAGCTTCAAGAACAAGAGACCAAGAGTAAGATCGACTCAGACAAGAAAGAGGATGAGTCTTGCTCTGTTCCTAACGTCGAGGTCGAGGTCCCCAAGGACGAGGATAAGAGCGACAGCACTACGGACGAGGACAGCGACGAGGAGAACGTTCCACCTCCCTCAACCCCTCCGGAAACGGCTTGGATTACTGTCACGGAAGGGTCTAGTTGACTATCTACGACCCCCGCCGCTGTCGAGATGGACGTCCACGATTCCCAAGTCCCCATCATAGAGCCGACAGCAACGATTCGTGAAGATGATCTTAATCCTACAGCGACGGATACCCAGGAACATACCCCCGCCATTCAAGTCGTGGCCGATCGTCAGCTCCAAGTGGCATCGAGTACTCTCATACTCCGCCATGCTGGCGGTTTCGCCTTAGTGTATTCTATGCTGCATTTCTATTTCTTCCATTTGTATACATTGTTCTTGCACTTCAATGTCGCTGGGCGGCGCAAGCAGACCTAGTTGTTTTTTCACACAGGTCTCTGTCTGCTCTTCAAAAGTCGACACCAATCCATCCCATCTCCGCATATGCTGACGCTGTATATATCCAGGGTTTTCTGATCGTTGTATACTTGCTTTTCTTAAACATTTCATCCTCGCATCTAATCCCTACCGTGTCATTAACTCATCATCCTGTCAAACTACAAGTCATGTTGGAGATTCTAAGCGTGTTGGATCCGCTGACGGATGAATGCATGGACGTTTTCCATAAAATGTTATACATTTATTGACTGAGTTATGCATAAGATCGTGAGCAGAACATGTCTGCTTCCTTGTTTCGCCCGTCCAGACGGCCCGAATATCCGTCTGTTCAATAGGCATTGACCTGTTTCGGGAGGCCAGATGGGAAATATTGTTGGAACAAGTCGGGGTAGTGGCGTTGGGCGACGTCGGGATGGCTCCTAGACACAAGGTTCGCGTCATTTTTTTTCGTACAGACGTAGTGTTTATGATCATGACTCACTTGACACGGCCGATCAGATTGACTTTACCCGAAGGCTCGCGATCGAATTCGGCAAAGTTGACGGCTATGGGGGTGAGCGTGAGTTGTTTAAAGAAATTCGAGGGGGATGGGGAAAAGGGTTGTCGTCACGTACATTCTGTCGTTGCAAGATCACCTCTCAGTTCCTTGAGTTTCAGAGTGTCTTCCGGGACTGTCGTGTATGCGCGAGACGAATGAGGGCGGGGGTCAGTCAGTGGTTTCGTCCTACGGGGAGGGGAAGGGGACGTACAGTCGAGTACTTCATCGACGAGACGTGCGTTCAAGCTGATGTTCTGAAAAAAGGGTACAGAGTAACGGGCCGTCGAACCGACGGGGGGAGAGAGGACCCGGTGAGAGGTGGCGCGGGCGAGGCCACGTGTGACGAATTCGAGAGCTATTGATGAGCGCAGTGGGTGGAGGGGTTAAAACGGGGTTAAAGAAAGTCATCACACTTACCCTTTCCGATGTTCACGACAAAGGTTCCGGGAATGGGCGGTGCGTCGATCCATGCGCCGGACAGGTTCTGGACTTGGAGACCAGGGTGGAGGGAAGCTTGAAGGAGCTGTAACACGGATCAGGTTTGGACGAAAGAGGAAAATCAGCGTGTCACAGGAAGCACTTACGAATGTGAGGAAGCCAGCATCGTAGTGAGGACCGACGCCTTGATCGGTGAGTGACCCGTCATTGGCTGGGTATTTGACGATCTGGAAATGAATGTCGGCATCGGGTGTAGTACAATCTCTCGTCCTCAATCCTAATCTCACCTTTCCTCGGTGCTGCATCAACTCGTCTCTATCGTAGAATTTGTTGAGCGCATCCGATGGGAGACCAAACGCTTCCGCGAGCAAACTGATGAAGCGATAACTGAGTTGCTGCACGTGAACAAGATAAGTTTCCATGGTGTTTCGGAATCCTGGTATAAGCTGTTCATCGGGCCACTACAACAGAACCGTACCGATCGTCAACTCTCGAGTCGTCCAGCCTGATAAAGTGATCGCACACCTGACAGGGTCCCCACAATCGCAAGTGTTCCGGAGCGCCGGGTCTCCACTGGGTCTCGTGAGGTGTTGCGAAATCAAACTGTTCTCTATAGTCTGTCTTGCCTTTCGTGAACTCGGCGCCAAGCTTTGAATACCCCAGGAAATGCGGGGAGTTGGCCATTAGGATCTTGTCCTTTGCCTCTTGCGGGAGATCGAAGAGACGTGGGATATACCCGATAAGATCGTCGATGACCTGCTGTGGTACGGTGTGGTTCTTTAGGTAGAGAAAGCCGACATTGATGAGAGCATGTCTGAGCTGTTCGATGAACTCGGGCTTGTGAGCCTGGTCATTGGTGAGGGCAAAGTCGAGGACTGGGACGCTGGAGAAGTTGGCAGCCATGGAGAATGCCAAAGCGTGTGTTTGATACTTTACACAACGGCGGTAGAGAAGATGTGCTCAGTCAGCTCAGCACAGTCGGGGTTATGATGCCATGATCAGGAGGTATCACGCTATTCCCAGCAACGTCCCCCTATCGCGGTTTATTCCCAGCATACAATAACACAATGGCTTTTATTATAACCTTTGCTCTTCGTTGAAGCTGAAGGACGTGCCCGTCAGCAAAGAGTAGGGGAAACGAGAGAAACACAATGCCTGAATGATGATTCTTTTCACCACAACTTGAGGTGAACTTATCTTCACATATCTGGAAACGTGAAAGCTGACATCGGTATAGTCTCCCCAAACCAGACCTAAAACTTCGAGATCAGAAGACAGCCATTCTGTTCCTACGAAAACATCGGCACAACACAGCCGCCTTCTACCGAGAGCTTGGTTAATCGCAGCTAGGTCACCCCCCTACACACACATATCACTTTGTTCACTGAATAATTTGTTACTGGCGGTGGCCGATGATGATACTAGTAATTACCTCACAGTACTTGGGGTAATATGGGCAAACTGTCTCAGTTCAACATGCAGTATGGATAACATACCGTAGAACCTGTGAACGACACGCGAACATAACAAGGTGAGTGGTCGTAACGACTACATGGTTGTTGTGACCCGCGCCAAGAGTGCAGCCATGTGACCTAGGCACAGAAGCTTGACTCCTGGGGAACAACGACCAGGGGAGGACCTACCTCGATGCAGCATTCCCTCATTTCCTCGACGAGTGATTCGACTCTCGTCCACAGCGCAGCTGAAAACTGGTGTGCAGTGATGGTGATACTCGTTGGCTCTGTTAGCACACGCGACTTGTATAGCAATCCACGAGAAACTTGTGGAAGCTCTGCAATCATGCCACGCTTAGAAAGAAAAGAAATCACCACACGAACTAACCCAGCCTTTGCCACGATCTTCGGAAGAGATCAAAGGCGTTTGCATATGCTGTTCCACAGCCACGCTCAAGTCACGTACAAGGCCTTTCACCAGTATCTCAACATCCCCACCCACCCCAGATGACCCAGACGACCTGGAGATGTAAGCCATTCGCATAATTCACAAATTCAAATCTCGCATGACGATGTTTGAGAACCGCGGGTGTGAGCATGAGAAGACGCTCCGGGAGTGGTGGAAATTTATAGCTTGCGCTGCTTCCTCTATGGCAGCGTCCAGCAAGGACATATACCCAAGCACATGGAAATCACCTACACCTTCTCCTCGTATATCTCTCTCCATTTCTCCATTTCTCCATTTCTCCATTTCTCCATTTCTCCAGTTCCACCTCTTCCTCTTCATCACCACCATCCCCTGCGCCACCTACCCTGGACTTGCCAGGTCAGTGCATCCTGGACGTCCGAGGGAGCGGATCCAACAGTGACACGGACGTCGTTCCTGGACAACTCTGCATATACTGCAATTTTTCACATGACTTGAGGTTACCCGACTGCAACGACTTGATCTCGGAATGCAATTCCGGGATCGTATGGAACTGATGAGTCAAACATCATACACGTTGCATTCCCCTTGAGCCCCGAGGATCAACGGGAAAAAAAAACATGCGAACCTCTTCCAATTCGGCGTTCCGTATTCTGAATCTGTTCCGCTGGCTTGTCACGATGCGCTATAACGATGTTTCCGCAGTTTCCACAGGCAAGGTGAACGGGATCGGTGTGCTTCGTGTCACACTGCCGGACGACGCGCTTTCCTTGTTCGTGCATGTGGGAGTTTCAGAGCCAAGGTCTAGTCCAAGCTCAATCAACGCGTCATTGGTGGCCGTCGTTCCATTTGTGCTTGGAGGGTCTGCAGAACGATGATCGAGTGCAAGAAGGTCGCCTTAAGTTTCTCATTGGAGGATTTTTGCTTGCGCTGACGTTCTTTTCCGTCCGTGGGCTCGGTATCGACTTCACTCTCCGAGTTGCGACTTTAGAGAGTAGTTCGCCAGTAGGTTCGTCAAGCTTGTGCGAAGGGATCAGACAGAAGCCGACTGGGTCAATCATCCGGTGCCGTAACACCGAAGATCTGTGAGACACAATTGCTCATGATGACTCACCGTTCTTGACATCCAGGCCTGTTGTGTGATGAACAGTGGATGTACGCAGCTGCAGTAGTGGGATTTGATGCAGGAGGCAAAGAGGTCATGATGCGACGGGAGGTCTTTTGACCGACTGAGTGGTAAGCCATGCCAGCAGCCAACCTCAGCGTAGTCTGAATGCCGTCTGTCCTGTATTCTAGCTGTTATGATGCTAGCTCTGGGGGCGGTACTACGTCACAGTTATCAAAATGAACAATATATTCAGTATCGGAGATCTAAACATGCCATCGTGAAACGGAATAAGGGAAACAAAAATGCAACTAAAGAGTGGGAATGCTCGAGTGGACGAGTGTTTGAACCCGAGATGGAATCAGTGACCCAAAAAAAGTATGCGACGTTCCATAGCGTGTACAGCCTCACCAAAACACCTAGTCTCCGAGACTGGGTTGGCGGAAACCTGTTCCGCAGTAGCAGGAACCACACAGAGCGCGAGTGACTGACGAGATCTAGAGTTGAACGATATACAATAAATTGCACGCCTGAATCTATTGCTGCTCCAACTTGATGCGAATCTTGGCTTGGCGTCGGCGCCTTTCTACGATGAGATAACTCACTGCCGATGATGAATCATTAATGTCAGCAAATTCATCACAGGAGATATACTCACCAATGATTTTCTCGAGAGCAGCGGCGGCTTCCGGTTTCACTTCGAGCCATGCATGCCGGGACATCCGGAAAATAAAGAAGTGGCGCTTGAATGGATGGTATTGCGCAACCGGAACCTTTTCTTCGTCATCGGCCTTCACGAGCTGAAGCTTGAAAAATCAGTCCAACTTGTCGCAGCACACAGGTGCTTCACACACCTGCAAGTAACGCTTGTGAGTCTTCCAGCGGTACGTTACACCCTCCTCGCCTGTGGTAAACACGCCACCACTATGACAATGTAAGATTTTCCAATACACAACGAAACAGATATCGTACGCACACGTTGTTACCGTCGGACTGGACAAAGTCTACAGCCCGCATCCACTCGCCAACTGCGTCGGGCGTGTTGAATCGGACCTTGACATCCTTTTTCGGGAGGGACTCGATTTCGGCGACGCAACTCACGACACGGTTCTCATAGTCGTATTTATTTATTTTGGTGAGGTGAGGGTGCCAGAACCGGGTCACGATCTCATAGTAAAACTTGTCGTTGTCTATTGAATAGGTCGTATTGCGTACGCTGTTGGTCGCAAAAGTGAGCTTGTGAGGAGGATCGACCTTCTTTGGAGGCATGGCGAAGTGGTGGACTCGCTAAGTTGGGACTCGCTTAGTAGGAGAGTAGACGGTTATCAGAGGGGAGTCGAGCAGCGAGATGATCGAGACGCGACAACGCGTAAATAAGCGGATATTTGAGAAGTGGGAATTGGAAGTTGCGGCTGCCGCAACTGGGACCTTGCTGTGCGATTTTTAACAATGATCGCAGGAAATGGAGGACGCCGGAAGCACTTGGGAGATGCCCGGGGGATGTGGTGATGAGGGTTCCACACCGGTAGAATCGACGCGGGAGAGTGTAGATTGCGACGATGCGCAGCCGGCGACGATTTCGGAGGAACCAGCAAATGGGATAAAGGATTTTGCAAACATATTCCCATACATACCTACACACGTGCACGATGGGCAGTGAGAACACTGTTTTGCTGTGAAGTATGCTCGTGGGCATGAGAAGTGGGTCGGGGAGAAACGAGCGCAACACCCTCAGGTCGCTACCACGCCAACTCAGTCGCACATTGGGCACATGCAGCCTGGACGGAAATATAGATAAGCCATTGAACGTTTGGATGGAGATACTCACCGTACATGGTGTTGGTTCATTCCATAATGGAAGCAAATTGCCGTGAATGGCAACTCGTGTAGTTGTTGTTGTACTTGTCACTGACTAACTGTCATATTTTTGCGCATCTGCGTTTCGCATGTTGTCCAGCGTTTCATTCAGCGCGACTGCCAGATCCTCACAGCTGCGGTCTCCCTCATCCGCCCCGAGTTCCCCCACGTCCGCCATTTTCACAGGTCTGGACGATGAACTGCGTGATGCTCGCCGCGTACTTTCCCATGGCCAAGAAGAAGACCTACGATGTGCCCTCGACCGTGTCCTCAACAAAGTGGAAGAGCTCGTGAGCCCACATTCAACTTCATTCCACCCCGACGACCTCTCAATCGATCCCCGATCTCTCCCGTTTTGTAGTCTTCCTTTCTCAAGACAGCAATCAAGACCCAGACGGAACTAGAGACTCAGTTGAATCTCGCAAAGTCGAATCTTCAGCTTGTGATATCCAACAATGAAATGCTCGAAGAGGCTCTGAAGAGGGAGACACCATGCAGTTCAAGGGATGTGGGTTGGCGTCGCTGGAGTGCGCGCGAGGTTCAGAATCACAACGCAGAAAAGTCAGAAGAGCGACCTCGAAGCCTAGATTATGGACCTTTGAACGAATCGGGGACACCCACAGTTCCGTCCGGCGCGGCGATGGTACTCGTCAATGGTGTCAAGCCACCGGCAGGGACGGGTTCCGCTCCCCAACCAACAACCCCGATAGCGAGCCAGGAAAACCGTTTCTTTAAATTTCGGTTCAGTAGCGGTGGGTCAGTTTCGACACATCCATTCTAACTATCGCTCATCCGCGGATAGGTACTCGATCGCCCACCCTCTCTCCTCATCCTTCACATCTCACCTCGCCCTCTCTTTCATCCTTGGTACCAAATGCACGAGAAAAGGAGATTGAAGAGTTACAAGAGCAACTCGAGCGCGAACGTCAGGCTCACAAAGATGCAGATGCGGCCAAGGCTGCACTGGAGGCAGAGCTTGAGTCGCTGTCACAGGCCTTGTTTGAAGAGGTAAATGCTTCCTCTCTGATAGATCCCGTTCGTCTGAACACCCTGCAGGCGAACAAGATGGTTGCTACCGAGCGTATGAGGAGAGCCGAGACTGAAGAAGAGCTGAATCAAACGCGCTCGGAGAAAGATGCACTACGTCAGGCACTCAAGCTGATAGAAGGAGAGAACGGACGATTACGCAGCGCGAATGCCTCGCCTGACACGCCACTGGATCGGGTTGATCAGTCAGACACATCGTCTGTAGTTTTGCCTTCGCGTCTGAATCCAGAGCAGCCGTCCCCTCAGCCACCGTCTAGACCACCGACCGGCAAGGTAACCCCTCCGTTCGCACCTTCGTATGAGATATCCGGCCACTTTGCCACCTTTCAGCTCGAGCCTGCACCCAAACCACCCCTAGCTGGACTGCATCGGAGAACCGCGTCAATGGAGAAACTGGGGATTGTTGATTTGTCCGTCGGTTCGCTTAAAGAATCACTGCCAGTAATTGTGGCTCCAACGCCATCTGTTCCATTTGTGCCTGGGCCTGATGAACCATCACCATGGGAAGATGTTGTGTCGCTGTAGTGTCCGCTCTCTGGCTGTGCGAATTATCTTTGACCCGATATACACATCCACACGCAGTTCGACAATTATGTAGCACATGCTGGTAATGTAGTAGTGTGCTAGGGACTCATCTGTATACTTGAACCCATATCGTTGGCTCGGTTGTTTGCCAGCGGACTCGGACTCGAATGTCGATCAAGTCCACTAGACTTGGGCTTGAACTTCACACCTCTACGGTACAATGTCAGCTGTTCGGTCGAACACGCAGCGCCGTCCGGTTGCACCTCCAACCCCGACATTGCAACCCAAACCTCAAATCTCCCTCGAAGAATGGGAAGCTAAAGCACCCTTGAGTGACCTCGCTCTCAAAAGTGTTGCTGCGATCAAGGCGGCAAGCGAAAGGTCACCCCTTCCTTTGAAAGTGAGTACCAGGTATATTTTGTCATCATGGGAGAAGAATCGTCTCAAATCCAGAAAGGTCCCCATCGAGTACGATGCATCGCACCCACCTACTCCCAACTTACGCGCGACAAGCAAACTCGGTTCAGGTTCCCGACCTTCTACTCCCGTTCCTGCATTCACGCGTTCACTGCATTCGCATGCCCTGGATCCCAAGGTGCCCATACAAACGCCTCAACAATTCTATGACTGGTTCGCACAAGTCGATCGTTCTGTTGCACATAGCCAAGAGGCCCATTTCAGAGCACATGTGGCCATGGTAGCAGAACATTTGGAAACAGCGGACATGTTGCTCGAACGGCTTGATGAGGTGGAGAAGGAGGTGGATAGCATGCTTAGAGAGTGGAGAGGCGTTGAGGAGAGTGGGAGGAGCTTGAAGGATGCTTGTGAACGGCTTCTTGAGGACAGGGTGAGTTGCTGTACATTATCTTGGTGTTTGTTCACTGATGTACTTCGCGACTGGTCTCAGGACAAGTTGCTTGACCTCACAGACGAGATTGATACTAGACTGGAGTATTTCCAGGAGCTCGAACACGCGACTCGGATGCTTAATCACCCTGGAGAATCACTTGTTCTACAAACTGACTTCTTGTACATGGTCGAACGTGTCGATATATGCATCGAATATTTGAAGGCTCATGTGCGTTCTTTTACTAGTCTGCATCACATTAATGCGCGCAATACTGAGAACAACGTATTTAGCGATATTACAGGGAAGCAGAGGTCTACCTGTTGCGCTTCCAGCAATGTATGACACGCGCCATGACACTCATCAAGATGTTTTTTGTTGGCTCCCTCAGGGCTCTCACGGCAGACATATCCAAGCGTCTGTCTGAAAAGGTAGTCCGATTGCTTATGTCTTGGACACACTCCAGTTAACCCCAACATTAGGATGTATCTACTACAGCACAGATGCATCTATTGTATACCAGATTTCGGAGTGTTACACCTCAGCTGGCACCTCTCCTCAACGAGCTCGAGCGGCGCGCGACTGCGCACCCAGAGGAACTCGCCGCTCTCTTGTCTGAATGCCATTCAGCCTACTTCAGTGCACGCAAGACCCTCTTGGTCGGACGCCTAATGGAGGAGATACGAGGGCTGGACCCAACGCACACCGAGCTCGTCGAACTTGTGAACATTCCTTTTCTGTCCAGAAATATTGTTGTTAATTTCTGCTTTATAGACAAACGCAGGATGCGCTTATTTGAAACAGCTTTGTACCGACGAGTTCAACCTCTTCCGCGAATTTTTCGATTCCGGTGGGGATCAACTATAGTGAGTCGTATCGTTTACTACTCTTGTCGCCTTTCATTCAGCCGGTATTTGTAGCCGTTACCTAGAAACCCTCTGCGATTACCTCTACGACGATCTCCGGCCTCGTATCCTTCATGAGACTCGACTCACTACGCTCTGCGAAGTTTGTACTGTCCTTCAAGCCTTGATGGTTCTCGACGTCGTTGAGCCCCCTGAAGAGCCCCCTGAAGACCCCCCTGAAGAACTTAGCGTGGACCTCGATCATCCGAAGCCAGGAGGCCTCGGGAGACTTCACATCAGCCACTTGCTACAAATGGTCCTCCAAGATGCTCAGACAAGATTGTTCTTCAAGGCTCAGAGCTTGATTCAGGCTGAGATCAGGTACTATGTCCCAAAGTCGGAAGATCTGGCATACCCAGATATGCTCGTAGGTTTGTTGTTCAAGACTTCTTGTTTCCGTGAATCAGAGAACGCTCATGAACCTCTGTAGCTATAAGGAAACCCACTTCTCAGTTTGACATCAGGGAGAAGGAAAGTGTTAGTCGGTTATTCCAACTTTCCTCCTTGGACAAGCAGGAGACGTGGTATCCAACCTTGCAAAAAACTGTTTGGGTGCTATCTCAACTACACGATTTCGTCAAGGTACTGCTTTCGCACACCCTCTAAATGCCATGGTTCACGTATATTGCCAGCCTGCGATATTTGAAGACATTGCTCAGGAAGCCGTGAGCCTGTGTCGACAATCGCTTGTATCGTCGAGCACCATTATAGGGCAACGTAACGCTCCTGCAAGCACCCTCGATGGAGAACTCTTCCTCCTTCGCCATCTCCTGATCCTGAAAGAAGTCACGAACAATCTGGACTTGGCTGGGAGAGATACGCAACGACAACCAGGCCAGGGTGGCGTGACAGGTGATCATTGCTCGGTTACACCTCAAAGCCTTACTGACGTTGGATACAAACAGATGCACTGGCTTCCATTCTCAACAAGACAACCGCATTGCTGCCTGACGCACTCTTTGCATCCCTCGGCATGCCACGCGGATACGAGAGCATGACAGATGCCAGACATGTAAGTTGCCGCCGATGCTGTCCGGAAGTTCTGCTGGATGTTATCTCCCATCCCTCAGGAAATCGACCAAGACCTCAAGCGCGCCTGCCAAAACCTCATCTCACTCTGCGTCAAGGGACCGTGCGAACCTCTGCAAGAATGGGTTGACCGTGTGCGGGCCTTCAATACCTCCCGTACAGTTAATCCGCCGACGAATCAACCGGGACCGGTTCTGTTGCTCACCGAACAAGACTGGGCACGTCAATCCGCGGCCGAAGCTTTGCATGCAAAGTTTGTTGAATCATGCGAACGCGATCTCAGGGCAGCGGTAACCAAGCTCCGGTTATACCTAGAGGATAACCGGACGGTGTCGGTGTTGCTTACGCACGTGAGAGAAGCAGTTGTGGATGGGTATATGAGGTATAGAGAAGTTGTGTGGAACATGTACGCGGGGGCTTTGAAAGGGGTTGTGTACTCGGAGGAGAGCTTGAAGGAGAGCTTGAGTGTTATTTGTGATGAATGACAACTCTTCGTGAAGTTGGGTATGCATTGGGGTAGACATGACGCGCGAGCTCACCACCTGGTACCTAGTGCGATGAAGATACGACGTCAGTACAAAGTATACATCCTTGCATCGTCCCACGATTCGTCATCCCAACGAGTGGATTGGAGAGCACATGTTCAGGATAGTTATCAAGCGACCAATTAAGTTCGTAGCCGATCAACGTATCAACCTCCAAAACGTTGCCTCCAAATGGAATAGGTGTCGTCGTACACATCACTGATGCTGATCATAATACCTTTCGGCGGAAAGTTATCCTATAGCACCCCCTCACTAGTACCCTTGTTGAAGAAAATAGCACCACTATCCGTCAGTCGATATTGCAACGCAGCCGAACGGGTGATCAGAGGATATGAGGGTTCGCTCTCCACAGGACCCAAGTGCAGACACAGCTGCATAGTGTACGTTAGACTTTGTTCGATCAGATCAAGGGTCTGAAGGGTCCTAACTCACCTCACCACTCACAGCACCACTGCGACCGCTTGATAGAGGTCTTACCTCCACATGGTAGGAACACAGCTGCAAAAGATGTCGGAAAAGAGGGTCAGGCTCTGATCGATTGAGGACGTGATGTCGTATCAGAAGGGTTGCAGTCTCCTGACAGGCCCATGCCTCTCAATAAGCATGTTTAATACGATAGAGCATGGCCTACCTTCAGACACAACACTCGTAGCGCACGACAAAGTCGTGATAATTCCAAAACGGAATATCCAAGCCATTCAAGGGTTGTGATATCGTCCAAGATGACAAGACTTTTTCCATCGTCATTCGGTCCACCACGCAGCTCCGTGGAAACGAGGTCGAAAATGCGCCTCAATCTCGAGTCTCTAGAGCTCGTGTCAGGTACTTCAGACTCTCCGAGGTACGAGTAGACATCAATGAACTTGAACCTCCCGTTTTGCGAGATGTTCAAACTCTTTATGATGTCCTCAGTATATTGCAAATTAGATGATATACTTTACGCACTGACTTGGACGCCACTGATTTTATTCGTTCAATGTCCTCCGAGACGGAGAGTAAGAGACACCGAGACCGCTTTGAATCCTTCAGGCGCAGATTCAGAAATTTGTGGATCAAAAAGTCTGCAGGAGCCTGAAGCTCGTCAGTAATTAATACAAGTCCAACGTGAGAAGCGAGGTCTGGTGGTGGAAATGACTGCATGGTTCTCCTACAAAATCTAATCAGTGTTTCAAGTTACCAAATCGGTCTTTCTAGAGGCCTTTGGACAACAAACGCAAATAACGCCTCCGGTCAAGCCTCCGTCTCCACCATTACGGTCCAGGTCCGCAAAACTAATCGAAGCGGGGTTAGTCTGTCAACCGAGTAAAGTTACCCTCGGGTTGATCTATTGTTCCTGGGTCCACCGATTCAAACGGTAGTCAGGTCGCGCCATGGTTGAGGAATCATTCGAGACACTTTTTGGGTCTTGTGTGCTTGACGTTCTTACACCGGATACCTCGATATCGTTCCCGGAAGATGTCATCCCCGATGACTGGCTCACGAACATCCAACAACCTCATGCGGAGAGAAAGCAGGCTTTCTTCGGTGAGGTACATTGTATCCTCATCATTGCACCACACCGAAGCTCACAAGTATCTAGATGAACAATTAAATCTGTTTCTTGTGATGCACATCAAGCATCCATCTCTAAACAACTCACATAGTCCTCCACGGCCCCTTGTGGATTTCCTCAGTCATATACAGGTATCGCTAGAAGCGAGTTACATCTCTAACATGCCAAACCAAGATGTACCAGGCACCGCTGGTCTTGTACGTCCTCGCACGTCATCCATGCCCAAGGGCCGCCCGCTCTCGCTTCATCCCTCGATATTTCCACCCAACACTCCGAATCCGATCCCATCAACTACTGAAAGTGACCGCAAATATGTGCAATCTGAGGGAACTTTACTCTTTTCTAGTATTTGGGGAACGAAAAAAGCAACAGAGGAATCAAAGGAGAGGTTCGCACTCCTGTTTTCCGAGACCCAAAGGAGCTGGATTGCAGTCTATGAACTTTCCCTGGTCGTGTGTGAGTAAGATCATGATAACCTTGTGTTTGGTGCGGCCATGTTGAACTTCTTAGCTTATCTGCGCCTCCCCTTCACCGATCCTCTGCTTTGCCTAACCGCATCTGCTACATTAAGAGAGAAAGCATTGTCTCTCTCCCAGTCAACTCACCCGCTTGTTGCATACCTGGTCAGGGCGGGGATGATTTCTTATCTGGACTCGGGAGCCGTGACAGGCGGTGAAGATGGCGAGGAAGACGATGAAGATGAAGACATTGGCTTCGAGGAAATCAACTTACTCGGAGGCCTTACACTAGGTGCGTCTATGCATCACGATTCGGCGGTATATAATTATTTAGTTTATTTCGTAGTAGGTTCCAGTATATCATCAGACTCCGATTCCCTCCACCTCCCTTCAACTCGACTAGGAAATACCACTCGCCAACGACACTTTTCGCTCGCTCCCGTCTCCTCACCGACTCGAACACCTCCTTCAACCTCCAAACAAAGTCCAAATCATATCCTGCGAAAGTCTCACCGAAAAATTCTGCAGACAGTCTCTGGGTTTCGTGTCCGAATGCGTACTGTGTTTGTTCCTCATGTCTTGCTGCCGAAGAGCTCCTCCCTTTCTGAAAGCGATCGAGATCCTCACGGCCGCAATGATTTCGAAAGTGGGAACGAAGAGCGGGAGGCTGGAAACAGTGAACGCACCGTGGTCCTTTGCGTCGAGGTGGAGAACTCTGGAGAATCAGGTCCAGCCACCGGTTTCTCGCTCGAGCGTTTAGATGTGAAAATTGGCGGAGAAGGTGCGACTACAAGATTGATCGGATGGGGAGAGGGTGCTTTCAACTCGGATATCGAGAACCACCTCTTTCCTCTGCTTGTAGGTTCAATGGAACAGTACAACCTCCTCTACGTCGTATCCTTCTGGAACATACCAAATGATCAAGATAACCTCTTGCTGACGGCCCGAGGTATCAGCGACGGCGGCGAATTACAGAAAGCAGTGACAATCACTGTCTACGGTAAACCCTATCTTACAAGCGAAGCCAGAGACGAAAACAACATCCTATCCTATCCGACTCAAACCTTCTCCTCCCGGTGGAACTGCATTCTCGACCTATCATCTAGACCTCGCGAGGAACCTACATATTTCCACGAGGCCTCCGTAGGACGTAGTGCCCTCCCCGAGCCTCCTTCACCCTTCCCAGGCCGTACCGCTCTCTCATCTCTCACCTCGTCCACTGCACCCACAACAACCGCGCCTCAAGCAATCGCAGGAAAACGACACACGCTCCCCGGTAATATCACTGCCATGCGTGCTATTAACCCTTCCGCCAGCTTTCGTCTCTCTTTGCCGTCTCGCGAGCACCCCGGAGGGTCCACTGCGCTACCTGCTCCGACAGCGGGTTTCACCCCTCCTTCTGTTGCACTTCAGACATTCAATCGATCGGTTTCGACCACATTTGGAATGGCACCTCCGCTGCCGAATGGAGGGGCTGTGTTCAATGTCAACGCCCCACCGTCCGAAATACCAGCGCAGCCATTCGTCACCCCACCCACGCCCGCGTACCCCGTGTTCCCGCCAGGCATGACACCAAGTGTGCCACACATCCAGGCACTGGGGAGTCAACAAGGCTATTCCGGTCCGAGTATCGAGATCAAGCGAGAGAGAGGGATGGGAATGATGACCGCGGTACCACAGACGCCGCTCCCAACCGTCCTGAATACCCAGTTTGACATCCGACAAGAGCCTCTGCCGGTGCCCTCGGGAGAGCCTGTTGTCGTTTCTGTGGGCCTCTTAGCCGCCGAGTCTGACGACAGCTGTCCGTTTGGACAGAAGAAGATATATCCATCGGATCAGTTCACGTTGGATATTTTCGTCTACAATCAGAGCTCGTGGACCAGAAGGTTCGAGGTCAGCTATCCAAATGCGGATAGACGTCAACGGAAAACGGAACAAAGTAAGGCTACCCCAGGATCTAGAGGAAGGAGCAACCTGGAGGAGCTCACGGCTTTGATCGCTCCTCCTGGGATCTTACCCTTACAGAATCGGGTGAGGGTCGGGTAAGAAACACAGGTTCCTCTTCCTTCGTGTTTCTGAGGGTTGATTCACTTCTACAGCCCGCTCAAGCCATCTACTTGTCAATCCGTCCGTATGGACTTCCTTGCCATTTCTCCTGGTGTGCATTCTGTCGACATCCTGACGCTTACAGACATTGAGACTGGGTATGTGGTCAACTTGCGGTAAGTAGAAGAGGTGGATTCTTTTCTGCTAATGACTGACTCAGCTCCAGATCTGTTATGGACATCGTCGTCCATGAACGCACAGCAGAAGAGAATGAGAAGAAGGTTTCGTAACTGGTACTTTATGTACCTAAGGCATGTACTATGCATTCCGGTGGACACTTTAGAACATCGAGGAAAACGAGGCTGGGGCTTGCAAGGAACAAATATGAATATACAAGAACCAAGAGTGGAATCACACAAGGACACCTAGTGGTACATAGTAAAAGACCTGGGCGTCCTTGCGCGGAAGGGTTAGACTGGGTGGGGATCCAAAAGAGGTGGGGTGGAGACAAGGTGGGTTTCGGCATAGCGAGAATTAACTGGGCAGTCGCGAGACAAGAATATTTATAACCACTGAGCCTTGTCCCAACCTGGGTCCTGCAAAAATGCACACAGGACTTTGCTACCGGTCTGGAGACGAGAGGGGAAGCGTGAGAGCTGTTTGACGCATAATGATGATTGAAAGACCGCACCTGCAAGAGAGGGTGACCAGCAACGACGCTAAGGAATCGTTCGAGCCCTTCCCTCCGAGCTTCAATGACTTCATCAGAAAATCTGTTAGTGAAGACCTTGCCAGGGAGGGGAGGAATGTTGACGCGAGTCGACTCCCGTTCGAGGATATCACGGAACGCCTCGAAGTCAGAGTAACGGCGTCTCACGAGGGAGTGGCGTAATTTGAAGGCAGGTATGTTGGTCTAGGGTATCAATACATGGTCAGACTCGCGACGGGGGAAAGTACCACCAACCGAGAACATACTTTGCACACGACTTCATAGTCGGTAAACATCTTGCGACCGAATCCTAGGGTAACATTAACTACAATGTTGGCAGATTCTGGTAAAGGACGCCTACTTACCGTGCGTTTGAGGATTGCGAACCTCAATTTCCAGAAAACTCTCTGGAACGCTGTACATCTCTTCGATCTGCAAGGCGCTTGCTCGGATTGATTCAGGGGAGTCAGAGAGAGGCTCGAGTGATACATACGGTCTGCTCACGCGCCCCGAGACGGGGTTCATCGAACGCGCTGCTCCGAGCAAAGGGCGACACAGTGGCCATGGTCGTTGTGAATTACCAAGACCAGATACAGCTCGCAGCAAACACAGCAATCGCCGAAATGTCACAAAGTCACGCATGCGTAACGTCACCGTCACGTAGGATGATAGGCGATGCAAAGATATGCTATACATAAGTCACGAGTACTACTCAAGTGACTTAATTATCACCGAAGATAAGTTTGAGATTTTCTAAGCTCTCGGGATCTGCTTTCCCTGACTTATTCGTTCCTCGGAACGCTTCCTTGATGATGGCGGTCTTGCGCTTTTGGATCTCTAGGATATTTCCTTCAATTGTATTCTCAATCTGGGCGAACATCAATGTTGGAAGCGTGCAAAATGGGGTTCTCGTACGATGAAATGCTTGACATAGACTGTCTTCTCTTGGCCAATGCGGTGAACACGGTCAATTGCTGCGAAGGTGTTACTGTGTGTAGGCGCGATTCAACTGGGGGATATACCTTGGTTCTCAATTGCCGCGTTCCACCAGCAATCCATCTAGGGCGGGAGTTAGATTTGTCCTGCAGAGAACACCGAGAACTTACCATGAATACATAATTAGCGCAGGTAAGCTGTTTGTGTAATGAGTAAAGTTCATTGAGAGAGAGAGCAATTGCCTTACATTTAGCCCAACCCCACCAGCCTTCAGGCTAACAATCAAAACTTTGGGCTTGCGCTCATTTTGTTTGAACTCGGCTATCGCCGCGCTACGCTTTCTGATGTCCATAGAACCGTCAAAACGGTACCAAGTGAGGTGTTCGCGATCAAGAGCCGTCGATATGAGCGAGAGGAACGATGTGAACTGCGAGAAAACGATTGCGCGGAAGTATGGATCTTGGTCTCGCAGTCGACCTATTTGACAACCATAACCATCGCCCGCCGTCAAATGACCAAAGAATGACTCACGTAGATTTTGAATCAAAGCATCAAGTTTCGTAGAGGAGCGGAAGTTGTTGCGACGTAGCTCAACCACTGGTGCACTCATGGGGGCTATGACTTGGTCATTCCCTGATAAGAAAGATGCATTGTTCACATCATCTTCGGTTTTAGGTCTAAAAACTTCTATCAACTCGTTTTCTTTTATGGGTCCTCGAGAACAGGAAGGGCAGCGTCCTTCTTCGCTTCGTTCGGTGCAGGCTGTGATATAAGAAACAATACAATCTTTGCAGCTAGGAGGGATATAAGTTGCAGGCGACGCAAGAAATAGATAATACTTACCACCGATGCATACATTGGGGAATGATGACTGCAGTCTCCATCACATCGAGACAGATAGGGCATTCATCTGTCTCGGATGTCGCAAGATTAGAGAGCACGCTCTTCGCGAAGGACGTGTTTGAAGAGTCAGAGATTTGCCGCTCGGCAACGTCATGTATTAAAGCGTCGATTTCGATACATTTTGAGCTTGATGGAGGCTCATTCACCTGACCCTTAGGGTCTACAACAAGATCCGGATGCAGCACGGCACGTCGCAAGCTGAGTGCTAGTTTGTTAGACACAGGAGATTAAACCTTCTGTCGAGTACGAACCGCATCAGCATGGCGAGAATATGGGTATAATTTTTGCCAACTAATCCTTTGGCATTAAGCTGATCAAAGCTTCGTTTGGCGGTATCATAGATAGAATCGTAAATTTCTTGCTCTGCAGTGGAGAAGTGAAGAGTTTCGATGATATCTTCCTTTGGTGGCAGCTCTACGATCCGATTCCCATCACTGTCCCGCATATTCTTCTCTCTACGGAGTAAAATGCTCTCCAGAATGACTTGCACTATCTCGATCGCTTTAGGGTCGCGAGCGAGAAATGGTAGCGTAATAAACCTAGAACAGCCTTCAGTCGCGGTTAAGGGGCTGTCGAAAATTAAGTCATACGAGCGGAAAAAGGCGTGAGATGACCAGGGAGTGTAGTCCAGAAATTTCCTGCTCTGGAAGTGAGCCTGAAAATCCAACAAAAAAAGGTATCTCTCACAAGAGGGAGTGCAAGTCTTCGAGCTTGTTTACGATAGGCGTTCCCGTGACGGCCCACCTCCGCCTTGCTCGAAGTGCATAGACGGCCCGGGCAGTTTTACTTGTTCTGGATTTACAATGGTGTGCCTCGTCCAGAATGACTCTCATCCACTCGACTGCCATGACAAGTCAGTAACTGATCAAGTGAGAAATTTGAGCATTACTTTGATAGACCGATGATTGACCATTCGACTTTTCAAACTTGGAATGCTCGGAAGCCAAGACACCATAAGAGGTAACGACGATGGGTATGCCTACGTCACTGTCTTCAGTCTCTAAGCCGTCGAGATCTAACCTATTTTGCCCATGCCAAACAATAACTCGCACGGTTCCAGCAACACTAGAACGCTCCAGTTCGTCAGACCACTGCGAGAGCAGAGATGTCGGTGCAACGACCAGAGTCGCGGAAGGACCCTTCGTTGGTCGCTTTGTTTGATTGGATGGGATGGCTCTGAACGCGCTATCCAGTCTTAACTGACGCCCACGAGTAGATTGCTTCTCGTCGTCATTGAGAGGCTCTGGTCCTTTATTGGTGTGGATTAGGGCTGAAATCATGATCGTCTTGCCCATTCCCACTGTGAATGAAGGTCAGACGGATAAAACATGTAATTTCGTTTAGTGCTTACTTTCTATCAAGACATGATATGCTCGAATATCAGTCTCCATCAGCAAAGGTGGCAATGCTTACCATCTCTACAAGGATTGATGAGTTTGATACCGAGCATAGCGTGCGGGGACTTACGCTAAGATTCCACCTCTGAGTTTGCGCTCAGCCTTGGGGAAGTCCAGGCTAAGCTCGCCAGAAAAAGGGTTGAAATAGAACGGTTTGTCATCCTCAGTTAGATCAATTAATCCATTACACGGTTCAGCGGGGAACACATATCTGAAATAACGTTCGTGATGCGTAGCCCTAGAAGGTAGCTCGAGACTTACTCGCTCCACAGAGGATGCATAGATGTTGATTCTCTCGCGGAGACTTCACCTGACTCCATAGAGTGCATCCACCTGCCCGATGGTAAGTACACAATTCACCCAGGAGAGTTAACTCACGTCAGTGCTTGCTTTTGATACCCCCTTAACGTGAACGTAAATGTTGGTGGAGGATCCATCTCTGCCATGGTCTGGTCGTGTTGCTGGGCCCTGTAGATATGGAATGAGATGGTGCCGTACATGGAGGTACGGTTAGACCACCTTCGGTAAATTAGGTCCATTTGATTGTCAGACAACTCTTCACCCTCCTCGACCTCAATTTCCTCTCCGTCACCAATTATTTCGATTCTCGTTTTCTTTGTCCCTGCCGGTTTTTGCGCGTGCTTTCCATTTTTCCATTCGTCGCCATCTGGAACTCGGTCATTACTTAAGGCTCGCGCACCAGCGCGCGGTCGAAGGTTGATGGCATCAAATAAGGCTAGGAGCGCAGTCTTTCGTTCACGAAGAGATAGTTCTTCCTCAGTCTCTTTTCCTTGTCCGAATATGACTGTTGATTGGACGGAAGCGTCCGTTGCATTAACGGACTTGAATGCCGAAGTGGAAACATAAACAGAGAGGGAGACGATCATGTCTGCACCTGAGTGGAGGACAGGCGGACAATCGACCATTGTACTGCCCCTGAAGTTGATCAAACCTTGGTGAATGTATGAATATAACCACGAGAAATAGTCCAACAGAAACAGAATTACCCATATCCAATAACTTCGATATCCATCCGGCGATGTCCTGCGGTAGTCGGCCGAATTCTTTCGACCTGGTCATACAGCCTGCTGCAATTAGACAACGACTTTACGTACCGAACCCCCCCTTATTTGTAAGTCGGACAATGGTATCTGTCTTCCGTTTCACATTTTTGACGGGCCGGGACTTCAGCATCGCCTTGAGAGTGAGCTGCTTCTTCTTTCCTTTCACTGAGGTTGTCGCTGTGGCACCGGCATCCTCAGGACTGTCCCTTTCGACTCTGACCTCGTCCCCTGGTTTGATATAACCTTTGCCCTTGACCGTACTCCAAGCGTTGGGGACCAAGAAGGTACCCAGATATGTGCCGTCGGATTTGATGACAGGTTTAGGCTGTATAGACAATGAAAGGCGCCTCTTCTTGGCTGGAGGCGGGGACGACCGAATGGCGGCCTGAGGAGGAGAGGAGTCTCTCGAAACAACGGAAGACATACTGCTGACGCTCGACGCGCGTGGGACCTCTTCGATAGAGGGAAGCTCGAGGTCGCTTCCAGAGTCATCGTTTACACCTGTCGCCAGGGGAGTCACGACGATGGAGTTTAGTGGAGCTTCGAAAGTTGGAATATTCTCGTCGTCACTATCAGGAAAGAATAGTCGTTTTTCACGGACTTGTTGAGACGAAATTGAAACAACTTCTGCCTCGGTAGATCTTGAAACGTCCACATCGACGTCTTCCGAATGTTGGGCATTTTCTGCCGGAACCCTGGATGCGTCCAAATCATCCGGATCCGCGAAAAATAATGTACTGTTGTTCATGCTAGCATCGGTGATCGTTGAAAGGGTGAAATTTTGGTGGAGGGCTGACGCGGTACGCGTCGGAGTAATTGAGCTCGCGTTATTTTGGTTTGTTAGGTCCTAAGGCCCTTGAACAACATGTACACACAACCATTCACTGTCTAGTAACAGATTCCGCGATCATCGTGTAAAGAAAAGGATAAGGATAAGTCACACAACGGTATTGAGCGGGCCACCACGAATCTGGCTGCGCCCGCGCTTGCACATCCAACAGGGTGGCGCGTGTATCGTCACACTGGAACCCACTCCCTGACAGCCATCAATAAGCAAACCTGAAGTCAAGTCGTGCATTTCCTTCATCTTTGGTGGTCTGAAGATAGTCAGCTTGTTCCTGTCCATAGCATATCAACTATAGAACTCCCCCGGGATCTCAAAAGAAAGGCACCTTTTCTGTCATCGCATTCCATTTGCGATCTTTCCAGTGATTCATTTCGCGGTAAAAGATGAATGTGAGGATGTAAAGCACTATATTTGCGCTGCAAATCAGTATGAGAGCAAGATTCCCTCGCTTATCTGCAGTCCGTTAGCGTGTTTAAAGGGTGGGCGAAGGGACACGAACAGAGGGGCTGTTGCAGAAAAACATCAATTCGAGCTGCAAAAGTACAGGTGGCGCATCACTTACAGCATCATTTTCTTTGTAAATATTAACCTATAAACAAATTTGTCGGAACATTAACGATGGTTGAGCCGAATCCTCAAACTTCGACGAACATACATAAACGATAGCTCCGGCCTGAACAAACATATTGTAAAGAGAGGCACTTATGGTCCTTGTCTTCACACTCCCCGAGTTTCTCGAAGCCCAGGCCACCTGAATGGGGTGGACAAACGGAAAACCGGTTATCAACGTCACCACAACATAGTAGTCCCACTGATTAGTTGCGAGACCAAACGACCGGAGAGCGATAAGGAGCGGCAAGGCCCAGATCTGGAGGATGAGACAACCTAAGACACGGGATTGAATGCGCTCGGCGATGTACGAAGTGATGAGAAGGTTCAGAAGTCCGACCGCAGTACTAGGAAGGGTTAACAGACTGGATTGTGTGGTCGTGAAGCCAAGGTGGCGAAGGGTTAGCGTCAGGTAAGTTTGAGGGGGCCCGACAGGTACTAGCTTTGTGAATAGATGCATATCAAGGGAGAACAGAACCTACTCATGTGCGTCATTCCGAGAATATACAAAGGCCACATCCGCCAATCACATATGGACTCCCACATCATGAGTGGTGTAAGACCTTGACGATTGTGCATATCGGATTTCGTAGGATCATCCCTAAGCACCCTAAAGGCGGATTTAGGTGTACGTGGTTGCCGAATAATGCGAATATGAACAAACCGATTGACCATAATGATTTCCTCTCGTTCCGTGAACCACCCACGGGGTCGAAACCACACTTTAGTTTGAGTTGGTCCAGAAGGCATCAAAAAGATAGAGGCAATTCCAACGGAGAACGTAAGCAAGCCCTCGATAAGGAAGAGGTATCTCCAACCCCCGTGACCAGAATGTATAAGAAGCATCCCGGTTGCGATAAACGCACTAACCATGACGGTTAGGTAGTTTGAGACCCAGAACCACGCTAAGCGTATGGGTACTGTAAAAGTTTGAGAAATTGTCGGTGAAAGAAGCAACAAATTTCTTACATTCACGTTTTGTGTAGAAGTATGACAAGTATAACACAATATCGGGGACGAAACCACCCATCAAGAACCCAATGAGGAACCTGCAACAAGTTAGCATTTACGATTGATACTGGTGTGGCTAACATGCCTCGTTGTCAGAAAGGAGGTGCGTCCAGTGAGCCAGAACTGAGAGAACGAAACAAAGCTCCAGAGAACTATCTAGGCCCTGTCTCAACGATTATGGAGTGTGGCCAAACAATATGTAGTATACCTGAGTCGGTATCCATACATCTGGGCCAATTCGCTTCGAGATGAGCTGCGAGGGTAACTCTGCAATTAAAAATGAGAGTCTGTATAAGGAATTGCCGAGGTTAAAATCGTTCGTCGTGAGATGTAGATCCTTCAGGAAGTTGTCTGTGTTTGCCTGCGATATGTTTGTTCTGTCCAAATCAAGCGCGAAAAACATAATGGAGGCCCAGATCATGATACGGGTGTCGATCTTCCGGACGATACCCTGTCGGATCTTTCAGTCATCCGCACTGGCTAGAAATTATCTCACACTAACCAACTCCTCTCGCCACGTCCAACGAGCATTGGGATCAAACCTATGAGCGTTCTCGTACTGTGGAGGAGGGCGATAAACTTCCAAGGTAACGGGATCGTCGAACACAGAAGGCTGGGTTGCGATTTCGTCAAGCCTGCTATCATCACGATGAAGGATTTGCCAGAACCACTGATTACCAGCATTATCGTCGGTGGGGGCAAGCGCAAGAGGCCTTTCTGGGGGGAGAGTGAAGGCTTCCTTTGAGTCAGTCATTGCATGATTATCCGAACTTCCTCGCGTTTCTTTAACTGATGGTCTCGTTCCCATAGTTACGTTCAAGTGCACGATTCCCTTCGGTTGGCGGCGGGGGCCGAAGTCGGAGGCAAAATTTTGCTAGGAGGATGTCCGAGTACAAAGAGCGGGTCTTGCTATGCTCGGCTTGGAACTCAAGGAATCACCGATTTACATCGAAGGGAAGTCTTGCACCTTGTAGGAATGCCCATACAGCAGCAGCACACCCACTAATGAAATGGCTTTGATCATGAAGTCATTGGGAGGATACACCCATGGGAATATTCACAGTGATGCATTGATGGCCCAAGAGGAATGTTGAATGACCCCATGCCAGACAGCAGCCATGGCACAATCAGACAGTGATAGAATGACGTGATGGACTCTTGGCGGCTGTCGTTCCCAGCCAGATCAGCTGACATGCCAAATGACTGGAAGGCCTCTTGTATAAGTATTAAACAGATACCATTCACTATGTTCCTGTCATCAGGACATTCAGATCACCAAGTTTGCGAAGTTACGTTTTGTTACCGTCCAATTATGCCTCTGATTCGAATCTCCGTGATACTTTCTCGGAATCGGGATGATGGCGTGGTAGTGATACTTTGGCATGAATAAGACACAAGGAGCCCACTCGAAAGACAGACGAAATGCCAACATGGATGATACTAAGCTGCCAAGTCTGAGGCTCAGAGGCTGGTTGGATAACAGTGGCATGCACAGCCACCGACTATAGAACTCCCTCAAGCACCAGCTTATCCGATTGTACCCTGCAGTGGGCAGTGTGCGTACACACCGGAACTCATGATTCAGCAAGGAAACCTATGCGGGAGCACAAGGTCTGTATCCCACTCGTTCGGCTAGCTTGAACTTCGCGCGTTTATCAAGCTTGCGAAGCTGGCGGATGATCAGTAATCCCCCTAAAGTGTGGGGGATATAGCGGTCCGATATGCTTATCGTAGTCGTTTCGATGAGCCATCCGAGTCTTGATGGAGCGAACTGGCTTGGCAATGCAAGAATGTTCCGTCGGCGTGACGTTAAATTTTGAATGTCAAATAACTCTGATTGAAGAGATGTGTATTGGGCGCTAACCAGAATTACTAGCCTAGCAACTACAAGTCCACTAGGAGTGCACTTCACAGCAAGACGAACTGGTTACATGTCATATGGATCTGGAGACACCCCGAAGCTCTACAAAATCAACCGAGTCAACGGACCACGCCAGCTGAACTAACGAACTATTATACTAATACCGTCGCTAAGTAGCACTATCTCCTGGTTCGCCCTTGGGCAGCGGTGCCAGAACTTCGCTGAGGCACTACGGGCGATTGCGATTGATGTTTGCGAATAAGATAACGATTTGTTCCCGTTACCGGTTATCACGGCGTGTGTGGATGGGCCCGGGATCATGGTGTGAATCATTGACGTACTTTGATCAAAATCGTCAATGCTGTGAGTCGCCGCCTGCTCGCCCCCAGAGCGGTCGATGTTCGTGACTAGTACGACCTGAAAAGATCACCGGGTAATGGAGGCATGGAATACCGGGCGGTGATTTGGCGACCAATGTCGGTGCAAGTCCGCTCCGTTCGGCATCGGGCGGCAGTGGGAGGCGGAGTCGAAGAAGAAACAAGACTATTGGGACGAAGTTGCCGGGTCATCTGACGATATACGACTGGAGTTTGGTACACGAACGATGATCCGGATCACGTCTCCACCGACATGATTTTTGGGACCGAGACGCGTAAGCTGGTTCGGTTGCTCGGTCGACTGGCTAACCACTCCCTGGACTCCCTCTTCAACTTCATCGCCTCCATTTAATTTCTATTGCAGATTAGTCAGTCGTGCAGCGCGCCTGTCTTTCTCCACCCATCATCGACCGTTGCTGCGTTGGCAGTGCGGTATCACAGGCACGGCCCGTCGTCCAATACTTCCATGTGCCAAGCTAATCTTCGATCGGCACTACATGCAGCGGAACTTTGGTTCATGCCTGATGGGGACGTAACTTATCAACACCTCCCAATCGCTCACACAGCCATGCCTGCTTAGCGGTGCAGTCATTGCGATATGGATCCACCTCCCGTAACGTATAAAAGATGAGAGTTCAAGAGGACTGGTACTCACCAACCAAGCCCTTTCTCCTAGACGTCGACGTGCACTCACTCAGCCTACCACTCCTCAGCCTACTTTTATATACTTCCATCACTATTCATGGCTCCCGTCGCTGTTTCTTCGCCCGTCGCCCCTGTAGATGCCGTTCATGATTTGAAGGCTTCTGTCTCAAATTCAACCGTCCCAGAGACTCTCATTGATGTCCTCTCTCGGGCTGTCTATCAATATCCTGACCATCAACTGGGCTTTGTCTCCTCCTCTGCCCACGATTCTTCTATCCAAACCAAGACGTTCAGCGAATTCAGTCAATACGCCATCTCCCTGGCAAAGGCCATCCGTGCCTGGGGCAAGCCAACTGGATCTGTCGTTGTCGTCTACCTTACTGAACATGAGGACAACATGGCTGCCGTTTGGGCCTGTCTCCTCGCCGGTTACGTGCCTTGCTTGCAGCCCGCCTTGAGTGCTCAGCAGGCCCACAAGGAGGGCCACGTCGCTCACGTCAAGAACCTTTTCTCTTCGGCAACCTGGTTGACGAACGAGAGCGGCGCTGACCAAGTGCAGTCAATCCCCGGTCTCGACATCCACTTGCTCTCCGAGCTGAAAGCTTCAGCCAAGAACTTGGGCGCGGACTTTGTTGTCCATCAACCCAAGCCTGATGATGAAGCAATCCTTTTCTTGACCTCCGGGTCAACTGGTTTCTCCAAGGCCGTCGTGCACACGCACCGCACTGTCATCGCTGCGTGTCATGCCAAGGGCCAAAGCTATGGTCTTACTTCTCAATCCAATATCTTGAACTGTGAGTTTCATGGTTGCCTACTAGATGGTGTGCTAATGTTCAACCAGGGGTGGGATTCGACCACGTCGCTGGATCCCTCGAAATGCACTTCACACCACTCCTGTATGGTGCTTCGCAGCTGCACGTTCACGCGTCGGCCATCCTCTCTGACCCCTTGCGATACCTTCGCTTGATCGAGGAAAAGGTTTGTAATTAACCGTGCTCCAGGATTCGTCTATCTGATTGTCGTTTAACTTACGCTCAGTCGATCGAGATCGCGTTCGCACCCAACTTCTTGCTCGCCAAACTTACACGCGACCTCGAGAAGCGCGCTGACCTCTTCGGGACAATAAACCTCGCTTCCCTGAGACGCATCAACAGTGGTGGTGAAGCTGTTGTCAGCAGCACCGCTGTCGCTTTCAACAGAACCCTGAGGAACCTCGCGAAGAATGGCGATGCTTCATTCGCAATCTCTGCCGGATTCGGTATGACCGAAACTTGGTAAGCCATTGGTGTGCATCACGGCATCTGCAATCTAACTGGGTCCTTTCAGCGCTGGATGCATTTACGATCCTATTGACGTATTGATCACGCCTCCCGCATACGAATTCTTGGAGCTCGGCACGCCCATTGACGGGTGCGAGATGCGCATCGTGAATCCCGAAGACGGTGTAACTCCCCGCCCTGCTGGTCAGAGCGGAGAACTCCAAGTCCGCGGTCCAATGATTTTTGTTCGGTACTACAACAACCCTGAAGCGACGTCTTCCAGCTTCGTTGAGGGTGGTTGGTACCGCACTGGTGATGTCGGAATCATCGAAAACGGCAAGATGAGACTGAGCGGGCGTATCAAGGACACTGTCATTGTCCACGGTGTCTCGTACGGTATTCCGGAATTGGAAACACACCTCCAGACGGTCGAGGGTGTCACTCACTCCCTCCTCGCTGCTGCACCCTACCGTGCGCCTGGCCAAGAGACTGAAGGTTTCGTCATTTTCTATTCGCCAACATTCGATCTCAACGGCGAGGACGCTCCTGCCAAGCTCTTCGCTACCCACCGCGCTCTCCGCGATGTCTCTGTGAAGATGATCACTCTTCCGCCTCAGCTCATCGTCCCTATCCCCGCTGATCAAATGGAGAGGACGACCCTTGGAAAGCTCTCTAGGGCTCGTCTTGTTAACCAATTCAAGCAGGGCGGGCTTGCCAAGCATATCGCCCACGCTGAGGAGTTGCTGAGCATCACTCGCGGTACCAGTTTCATTGCCCTATCGACCGAGACTGAAAGGACCTTGGCTCGCATCTACGCTGACATCTTCACCCTCAATGTGAACGACATCTCTGCTGGCGAGAACTTCTTCGAACTCGGTGGTACTTCCATCGATGTTATCAGGCTCAAGCGCGAGGGAGAGGCTGCATTTGATTTGCCCGAGATCCCCACCATCCAGATCCTCAAGCACCCCGTCGTCTCCAGCTTGGCGAAATACGTCGACTCATTGATTTCCAAGGACGCGAGCACCGAGGAGTACGATCCAATCGTCCCTCTGAACCTCACCGGTAACAAGACACCAATCTTCATGGTTCACCCGGGTGTCGGTGAAGTCCTCATCTTCGTCAACCTCGCCAAGTACTTCCAGAACGAACGGCCATTTTACGCATTCCGTGCGCGGGGTTTCGAACCCGGGCACCCATTCTTCGGCTCTATGGACGAGATGGTTTCATCCTACGCCGCCGCTGTCAAGCGAACACAGCCTCACGGTCCTTATGCCATAGCTGGTTACTCATATGGTGGTGTCGTCGCTTTCGAGGTTGCCAAACGCCTTGAAGCCATGGGTGATGAAGTCAAGTTTACCGGCCTCATCAACATTCCTCCTCACATCGCGGATCGGATGCACGAGATCGACTGGACGGGTGGTATGCTCAACCTCTCGTATTTCCTTGGTCTCGTGAGCAAGCAAGATGCCAACGACCTCGCGCCGGCATTGAGGCCCCTCACGCGCAAGGAACAGCTCGACATCGTGTGGAAGTTGTCTCCTCCCGAACGTCTCCTCGAACTCCAGCTTACACCCGAGAGGCTTGACCACTGGGTCGACATCGCCGGCTCACTCATTGAGTGTGGTAAGACATACGAGCCGAATAGCTCAGTTTGTGAGTTGATCGTCTTTTTTCGTCCACCCCTCACCATACTGACGTGCTTGATTTCAGCGTCGCTCGATGTCTTCTACGCCAATCCGCTCCGTGGTAGCAAAGAGGACTGGCTGAACAACCAGCTCAAGCCTTGGGCAGGTTTCAGCCGTAGCGAGCCCACGTACACCGACGTCCCTGGACAACACTACACGCTCATGGACTTTGACCACGTTCCTGGATTCCAAAAGATCTTCCGCAACCGTCTTGAGGCACGTGGGCTCTAAAATCTGTCTACGACCTAGCATAGGGGGTACAAGAGTTTTCTGCCATTATCTATTCATTAGTCGACTTGACACACACCACATCATATCACTCTCACTTCTTCTCATCATAAGGGCACACAACACACATACATATAGATGGTTGGCGGATAGACAGGTCATGTTTATTTTCTATTCTTCTCCAATATTACTATCAGACACGTCGCCAGTGTAGTACTCTAGTGTACTGAGTCTTGTCTTCCCTAAATCTCATCGTGGAAATCTATTATCATTCATCATCTGAATCATCACGGAGCCCATCTATTGAATGTGATGAGCAGTGTTATTTTCTGAATGTTCGTCCTCCGACGTCATGCACTTTTCATGCAGGGTGTCATGTGAACATACTGTCACGCAATGTGCACATCCTGAACCGTTTCTTCTATTGACGCGTAACGGCGTCTGAATACACCCAGTACACTTCTTTGCAACGATAACTCTCTCTACAGTTGATCAGGAATCGATCTTGATTCTACTTCCAACGACATATACCAACCCTTTGAATAGCTCATAACAACAAATCTTTCTGCAAATGATCATCAACGGCTTGATTCGGCTTCTGACATTGTAGTACGTCAAACTCTCGAACAACGTACAATGCGAAACAACTCACTATCAATTTACCCAGGCTCTCGCACTCTGGAACAACTGGAACCACGGACCCACACCATGCCAAGCATCCGAGAATGCGGATGGGTACCAGCTATTACTCTCCAGAGTGGTTGCCCGTTCGGGGTGAGGCATCAGCGCAAGCACCCTGCCGTCCGGTGTCTGCACCCCAGCTATGCCATCAACACCTCCGTTGGGATTCATAGGGTACACTTCCGTCGGCAATCCCTCAGAATCTACAAATTGGGTGGCGACGAGACCTGCAGTCCACAAGGCCTGCAGCTGAGGATGGCCATTGGCGAACGAGACGCGTCCCTCTCCGTGTGCGACGGGAACTGGGAGTTTGGAGCCAACCATGTCGCGAAGGAACACGGAACGCCGTGTAGCGTCACTTTGCGAGATTTCGACCACGCAGACCCGCGCTTCGAATCGCTCGCTGGCGTTCTGCTTGAAATCGGGCCAGTTCGCCGCACCAGGTATTAGGTCACGGAGATGGCTGAGGAACTGACATCCGTTACACACGCCCAGCGCAAATGTGCGGTCGTTCTCGAAGAACTGTTGAAACTCTCTCCTCGCGAGTTCGTTAAGACGAACTGAGTGAGCCCAGCCTTTTCCGGCTCCGAGGACATCACCGTAAGAGAAGCCACCACAAGCGGCTAACCCGCGGAAGTTGGTTAAAGAGACTTTTCCGCCCAGGATGTCGTCCATGTGTACATCAACGGCATCGAAGCCGGCTTCGGTGAATGCCCAAGCCATTTCAACATGGCCATTGACGCCTTGCTCTCGCAGAATGGCGACTTTGGGACGGTGCGTGAGATCGCGGAAAGGGGGTGTGTTATATGCAAAGGTGAGCTCGTAATATATGCCCTTGTAGCTTGGGTCGCTTATGAGGCTAAATTCCTGTTTCGCAGCGGTAGCGTTATCGCGGAGGCTCTGCATCCTGAACGACGTCTCCGACCAGATTTCCTGTAGCTGTCCTCGAGTTCGAGAGAACAGTATACTGGAATTTTCCCGGATAATGAAGGCCTGGTTTGTGGGATCTTCGTTCACGCTACCGATCTCGAAGATCGAAGTGGTAGGGAAACCCACGCTGGCGAACGTAGACTTCAGTTCGTCAACTACGTGCTTGCGCACTTGGATGACAGCACCAAGCTCCTCGTTGAACAGCGTCGCAATGGCCTCTCCAGAAGAACCTAATGGATCGAGTGTGATGTCTGCGCCGACCCGGCCCGCGAAGGTCATCTCAACAAGGGTAGCAAACAAACCGCCGTCAGATCGATCATGATAGGCAAGGACCAAGCCTGCTTTTCTGGCGGTCTGGCAGCCGCTGAAGAAGGCTTTGAGCACGGAAGGGTCAACAACGTCAGG